>CM029561.1:27546352-27658193 GCA_017309665.1 Coelopa frigida
AGCGAAACGACGCACATCGTTCGGCCTTTCAAGCGACGGAGCAGGTAGCGGGGGTTGGTTTTGAAGCAGAGTGCGTCGATTGTTGATGTTGTTGTTTTTTGTTCGTTTTTGTTTTGATGACCATTTGATGCGTTTGTGTGTTTGCCTTCGCGCATCTTCGTGTGTTTGATGCGAAAAGATGCATAGGTTTTGAAGCAGAGTGCGTCGATTGATGTTGTTGATGTTGTTGTTTTTTGTTTGTTTGATGACCCTTCGATATGTTATGCTTTGCATGAAATGCCTTACATATAAATATTAGAATCTGCGCATTTGGCTACGTAGACTAATACGCGCATTTGAAGTGCGTGTGTATGAATGTGTAGGAATTAATTTGTCAATCTGCAAATGATTAATGCAATGAACATATTGATATTTAATATATATATATATATATATATATATATTTTTTTAAATTAAAAAACAAATTTATAAAAAAGTTTATAACATTATTTTTTTATAAAATGTTCCTTTAGAAAATACAGTAGAATTCATTTATAGCGACCTCGGTTATAACAACCATCCGTTTATAACGTCGGATTTTCAAAGCAAGTTTGGTTCTTAATAGTTTGTACATGCGCACACTTATTTGGATACAACGACGTTCGGTTATAACGACGTATAATTTCGGTCCCTTGGCGGTCGCTATAACCGAATTCTACTGTAGTTTTATAAAAATTAAAAAAAATATATTTTTATATATTTTTATAAATTGGATTTTAATTCATATTTTTTTTAAATGTTTTACAATTTATTTATAAATTCATTTATTAAAATATTTTATAAAGAAATTATATTAAACAAATATCGATTTCTTCTTTACATTAATCATTGCGAAATTAATTCCTACACATTCTAATATTTATATGTAAGGCATTTCATGCAAAGCATAACATATCGAAGGGTCATCAAAACAAACAAAAAACAACAACATCAACAACATCAATCGACGCACTCTGCTTCAAAACCAACCCCCGCTACCTGCTCCGTCGCTTGAAAGGCCGAACGATGTGCGTCGTTTCGCTTCGAAAGGCTTATATCGGCCTTTGCCTGCTACCCGGGTAATGAAAGGCCGGGTAACATTACCCGGGTATTAGCTATTACCCGGGTATTGGCTATTACCGGGTATTGCTATTACCCGGGTATTGGCTATTACCCGGGTATTGGCTATTACCCGGGTATTGCTATTACCCGGGTAATGCCATACCCGGGTATTACCCGGGTATTCGAGTAACCCGGGTAACCCGGGTTACTCGATACCCGGGTAATCGAGACCTCTGATTCTAATGATCATGGGTTTCCTTCTATTTTTGATTCTTTGGTTGATGGTGATGGTGGTGTATTGATATAGTACAATTTAGTACACAGCTTTTAATTGGTGTATACAGTATGTAGGGTAAAGTGTAGGGTTGATTTTTCGAAGAAATTATTTGAAATAAGTCTTTATACGAACAGCGACTTTGATTCCTCAACTACATTCTTGGAGATATTTTGTTTGTTACTTTTAAAATGTTAAATATTTTAAATCAAATTTTCAATGTTTATAAGTCAATATTTTGAAAAAAAGTCTTCATTCAATTTGAACCGATCATCTAGTATAGTTTATAGTAGTGGAGAATAACAGATTTGTATACAAATTACAGAGAGTTTAAACTCATCACACTCTGGAAAATAAATCAAAATAAATAAATAATTGTATTTTTAAAAGTAATTGATTAATTGATTGATTGATAAATTTCAAGATCTACCATCGAAAAACTTTATCTGATGTAATTATGAAGTAAAAGTATGCAGTAGAACATAGTCCAGGACTAAGGGATTAATGGCCCGTGTACTTCGGGTAATCTAACCTGTTTTTAAGAATGTGAATATGTTGGCAATAATCGATTACACAATATTAGATGTATGAAAAAATATTGCTATATTGATGTAATGAATGGATCAAATTTGCTACGTTTATTAAAAAAGTAATAGAAAAATTAATAATTTGTACGTGAAAGCTTATGCAAGCTATTAAATTGGTTCATTAGATATCCCATATTTTAATTATATTTTATAGTAGTTAAGCCGTTAGACGATCATTGAAAACCAGCATATATGTATACCTATTTAACACTACTGAAATCTTATTCCTACAGACAGGCAAACATCATTATAATGACTTAGGATACTAATATAGAATATATATCCCATACCTCCTTCAATGCTGTACAAAGAGAATAATAAAAAATTTAACATAACTTGCAGGATATCTAATGAGTGTAGGGTATAAATATTGTGTTATGGAATTATCGAAATTAGATGTATACTCATGTATGCGAATATTTAAAAATTAATTAATTTTTATACTTCCGCAATAAATTGAGTTCTCATATCATATCGTTAGAAATCAAGCAAATCGTTTATAAACACTCTGACCCCACACTTATAACAAATACTTTCAATAACTTCATTATATTGGTTAACGTAATGAAGTTAGATTTTCATATAAAAGGTGAAGGCAAGTACTACAATCTCGTTTCAATAGTTCCAACAATAGTCACACATCATGACGGAAATTCAAAGATTCTACCGTGGAAAAAAAGTGTTCGTCACGGGCGCCACAGGATTTCTTGGTGAAGGTTCTGTTCTTCTCCAAATATTGTCTTCATCGTGTGTTTTTGAAACCTGATGGAAAGTAAATTTCTTTCAGCACTGCTAGAGAAGCTGTTGCGATCAACGGAAGTCGAACGAGTCTATGTGCTGGTACGCGAAAAGTCCCATAGGACAATCCACCAGCGCTTGCAGGAACTGTTGGAGCAGAGCGTAAGCGCGTGATCAATTTTAGGAAGAGAAGTTAATAATGGTCTCTGCTAGGTTTTCGAGGAGTTGACCAAGAAGTCGGGCAAAGGCATCGAACAGCTTCTGGGAAAAGTTACAGCTGTGCTCGGTGATTGCGGGTTGCCAGACCTGGGGCTGTCGGCGTCTGACAGGGAACTTCTGTTGCAGAATGTAAACGTGGTCTTTCACTGCGCTACCACGGTGCGTTTCACCGAACCCCTTCGTGTGGCGGCTCGGATTAATGTGGAAGCTACACAAGATCTATTGGAAGTAGCTCGTCAGATGGAACATCTTACGGTGAATGAAAAATGCTTGAAAATTTCCGCGTCATCCTTCCTTTATTCCAGGCCTTCGTCCATGTGTCGACGGCTTTCGTTGGCTGCACGCAATCACATATCGAGGAACGCGTCATCACCTTGCCGAAGATGGCACTCGGAGGTGGAAGCGCAGTCGAAGCCTGTCAGAGGGTTCTTCATATGGAGGACTAAGAGCTAACTGCGCTAACACCAATAATTCTCGGCAAATACCCCAACACCTACACTTTCACCAAAACTCTGGCTGAGGAGGTGGTGGTCTCAGAAGCTAGAGAACTACCTCTTGCAATATTTCGTCCTGGCATAGGTTAATATTTGACTGTAATAATAATTTTTATCATTATCATTACTATAATCCATCCCTTAACTTCGCTTCAGTTCTGTCTTCATATGCCGAGCCACATCCGGGTTGGATCGGAAACGCATTTGGAACTCCTTCGGTTATGATGGGCTTGATGCTAGGTTTAATTCATATCTTTAAATGCTTAGGAAAGCAACGATTGCTGCCATACCAATTTACTATTGTGTGAATGGCATGATCGCTTGTGGCTTCCGTACAGCGTATGAGGAACGAAAGTGAGCTATTGATGCTTGCAAGGAAGATCGATTTCAATTCCAATTTCTTTCAGAGGGATTCCCAAAGTATACAACTGCGTGTCTGAGGCGCGCAATCCGATCAGTTGGAGAGAGTTATTTGAAAGGACGATCGATTTGGCCAGAAAGAGGCCCACTAGGCGTATTTTTTGGTATCCGTTCCTGGTGTTCACCGAGTCACATCTTGTACAACGGTGGCTCCAGTTCCTTCTGCAGACAATGCCTGCTATATTATACGACTTCTTGACTTCCTTTCAATTTAAACAGAAAAAGTATTGTTGATGCATTTATTCCTCCCTCATATATATTTTCTAATTAATCGTTAATTGTTCGTAGGTCCCAACTCATCGTCAAGCGCCTTGACAAACTCGTTGAAGTCGCAGATTACTTCTTGATGAAAAGGTGGAATATAGCTACCGATAACCTGCGGAGCCTATGGGCCACTCTGGACGAAGAAGACCAGAAAATGTTCCCTTTCGATATGTTGCAGGTGGATTGGGAGCAGCATAATTATCACAGTGTCATGGGCGTCAGGAGACACCTTCTGAACGAGAATCCGGAAAAGTTGGATGAGGGAATGAAGCGATACCAGACGTAAGTTCCATAACTAGTTTACACTATATTTCGTTCGTTTCTCAATTTGACTTCGACTTACAGATTGCGATTGCTGCATTACTTCACCATTATCATGCTCGTGGTCTTCCTATTGATGGTCATCAATTGGTTGATTACACTCGTAAAATTTTGCAATTTTATATGATTCTAATTCTTAATTTAAAAATAATAACTTTTTCTATAAAAATTAATCAAATACATACTTTTTGAAGATGATGATTTTTTCGAAAAATATGTGTTCGATTGCAATATAAGTTTCGGCAAGACCGAAGATAGCACTTTCACTATTTGTTATTTTTCAAGCAAAATGTGTTTTTTAATTTATTTTTAATTTAATAATTTATTCTCCTAGGTTATTAACTCGAAATTTAAAAATACAATTTTATGATATAATTATATTAAAAGTGTTTAAGTTTGCTTCACCATTGATGTTGTCATTAAAACAATATTGTGTTCCTATTATCTCATTATTGAAAGTTGTTAAATTTAACACTTCTGACTGGAGTAATCTTGATGCAAACCCTTGATCGCATTATAATAGCTTTATTATTCAAATAAAAGGTTGGCGCAAAAAATTGAAGCGATTCAAAACAAAAGGCGTTCATCATGAAGAATATACAGAAGTTCTACAGCGGAAAAACGGTGCTCATCACGGGCGCTACAGGATTTCTTGGGAAAGGTTGTGTCCTTCTCCTAGTTGCGAAACTTTAAGTGAATATTTTTATTTTAGCTTTGCTGGAGAAACTGCTTCGGTCTACGGAGGTCGATCGAATCTACGTGCTGATCCGTGAGAAATCAGGCAGGACGATCCACCAGCGCCTAAGAGATCTACTAAAGCAGAGAGTAAGCGGGAGGTCCATTTCCAAAAGTCGATAATTGTGTTTCTGTTTTATTTAGGTTTTCGAAAATCTCACAAGCAAATCAGACCCTGGCGTCGAACAACTCCTGGCGAGAGTTATTGCTGTGCGCGGCGACTGCAAGCTGCCTGAACTAGGGCTGTCCGTGTCTGACCGAGAACTGCTCTTGCAGAACGTTAACGTGGTCTTTCACTGCGCTGCCACGGTGCGCTTCACGGAACCCCTTCGTGTGGCCGCCCGGATTAATGTGGCAGCTACGCAGTATCTTCTGGAAGTGGCCCATCAGATGAAACACCTTGAGGTGAATAAGAATTCCAGGATGGCTCCAAATCGTCTGCTTCATCCTTCCTATCTTCCAGGCCTTCGTCCATGTGTCCACGGCTTTCGTTGGTTGCACGCAATCGTATATCGACGAAGGCATTATCGTTTTACCGAAGGCGGAAATTGGTGGCGGCAGCGCAGTCGACGCTCTCCGGAAAATACTTCTCATGGATGATCAAGAGCTGACGACCCTAACTCCGAGAATCCTCGGAAAATATCCGAACACTTACACTTTCACCAAAACTCTGGCTGAGGAGGTGCTGGTCTCGGAGGTTGGGGACCTCCCATTGGCAATATTTCGTCCTGGCATAGGTAAGCATTTAAATGACATGAATTTCCTAATCGTAACCATGAATTTAATCCCTATTCCACCCCAGTTGGGTCCGCATATGCCGAGCCACAACCTGGGTGGGTTGAAAATGCATTTGGTATTCCCTCTGTTACGATGGGCGTTGTTCTGGGTTTGATCCATGCCTTTAAATGTGCTGAGACAGCAACGATCGCTGGAGTACCCGTCGACTACTGTGTGAATGGTATAATCGCCTGTGGCTATCGCACGGCACATGAGAAACGAAAGTGATTTCTTCATGCATGTTCAGGAAGACTGAATTTAAATTCGAGTTTTTTCAGAGTCGGCGACACTCCCATAATCTACAACTGCGTGGCTGAGGAGAGCAATCCGATCAAGTGGAGAGAGGAACTCAAAACATTTGTCGATTTGGCTAGAAAAAAGCCCACGAGCAAAATCTTGTGGTATCCGTTCTTGTTTTTCACGGAATCAGATTTTGTGCTGCGGTTGCTCCAGTTCCTATTCCACACAATGCCCGCGATCATTTACGACTTGTTGATTTCCTTCAAAACTAAGCAGAAAAAGTATTTCTAAATATTAAATTATCACTGATCACCTCAATTAATTATTGATCGACCGTAGGTCTCTGCCCATGGTGAAGCGAATGCACAAACTCATGAAAGTCGCAGAATACTTCTTGATGAGGAGCTGGAATATATCTACCGGGAACTTTCGTAACCTTTGGTCTAGCTTGGACGATGCTGACCAACAGATATTCCCTTTCGATATGCGACAGATTGATTGGAAGCAACATAATTACAATAGTGTCATGGGCGTCCGTCGACAACTGCTGAACGAGGATCTGGCAACAGTAGATACGGGAAGGAAGCGTTACCAAGTGTATGGTGCAAGTCTCTCATATTTCACATATTAGTTTCTCAGTTTGGCTGTATTTTCAGATTACGAATTGTTCATTACTTCACCGTATTCATAGTCATGTGCTTCTTGCTGATGACTATCCTTTGGTTGATTTCCCTAGTGGTTAATTTTCTGGATGGTACCTTGTTCTAGAATTTCAAGAGAATGCTTAAAATGTAAGACATTGATAAATAATAATGTATAAAATGAATATTCCTTTAACCATAAAACGTGACGGAATTATTATCATTAATTACGTACTCGTATGCACATACATAAAAAAATGGAATATCTATTGCTGCTAAATTTAGTACTTGTTGTCGTTAGGCAATTGAGATTCCGACGTCAGGTTTATGGAAAATAGTTTCAATAACCCACGTAATGACTCGTCGATATTCATATAGAATGTGACAAATCAATCATTGGCGCTACAGGAATTTGAACCCATAACCAGCCATTCGATATATAATTTTATAATAGCAGAAAATTTACATTTTTGAGTATTTTTATTTTAACAGAAAAAATATGTGTTGAAAAAATTTTGTTGTGGATAAAAAAACACGGACAAATTAAAAATCTCACAAAATTATTTTTATTGTATTTTTTGTTTGTTTTTGTAATCTTAAAAAAATATTTTTTTTTTTACTTTTTTTTTTAATTTACTTCACATTATAATTTTTACGTTGTGAGGAGGAAAATGGATTAAACCATTTTCCCCCTACATTTTTGTTATTATCTCAGGTTTCATTTATATTTTTTGTAAGTCGCCAACGAAGGCTGTATTTAGTTTGTTTGCCATTGGAGGCCTTATTTTTAAGTTTAATTATAATAGAAATAAAGTAGATTTAAGTCAGTTTAAATTAGTAATTAGTTTTTGCATGGCGCGACGACCACCCACTACGCGACACGGCGACCGTACGGGACATCCCTGTCCACCGAGCGAAGAGCAACATCCCCGTGACGATCAGCTGTCCGAACAGCTGTCCGAACAGCTGATCGATCGCAAATGTCATGGGGCGATTTTTGCAAAGGGGAGCTAAGCTCGGATCAAACCGAGGATAATCACTTAGCGGCGGACCACGGTCCAGGACACATCAGGTGAATATAAGGGTAGAGTAACAACTTTGGGTGGGAACACGAGAAGAATTGGAGTCTTGTTTTGAGAACGCCAAATCTTCAATCGTGTTTGGGGAAGCCGGAGCGGATTAGGGGCTTGTTTTGAGTCTCCGACGTCCACTCGGCTGGGCTTTGTCCAACGAAGCTGGAGAGGATTAGGGGCTTGTTTTGAGTCTCCGACGTCCGATCGGCTTGGATTTGGTCCCGTGGGTTCCGGGAAGACTAGGGGTCTCCATCCGAGACTCCGAGGTCTCGTCGTCGTGGTCGAGTCCACCGAAGCTGGAGAGGATTAGGGGCTTGTTTTGAGTCTCCGACGTCCAATCGGCTTGGACTTCGACACAGGGGGTTCCGGGAAGACTAGGGGTCTCCATCCGAGACTCCGAGGTCTCAGTCGTCGTGGTCGAGTCCACCGAAGCTGGAGAGGATTAGGGGCTTGTTTTGAGTCTCCGACGTCCAATCGGCTTGGACTTCGACACAGGGGGTTCCGGGAAGACTAGGGGTCTCCATCTGAGACTCCGAGGTCTCATCGTCGTGGTCGAGTCCACCGAAGCTGGAGAGGATTAGGGGCTTGTTTTGAGTCTCCGACGTCCAATCGGCTTGGACTTCGACACAGGGGGTTCCGGGAAGACTAGGGGTCTCCATCTGAGACTCCGAGGTCTCATCGTCGTGGTCGAGTCCACCGAAGCTGGAGAGGATTAGGGGCTTGTTTTGAGTCTCCGACGTCCAATCGGCTTGGGCTTCGACAAGGGGGTTCCGGGAAGACTAGGGGTCTCCATCCGAGACTCCGAGGTCTCATCGTCGTGGTCGAGTCCACCGAAGCTGGAGAGGATTAGGGGCTTGTTTTGAGTCTCCGACGTCCAATCGGCTTGGGCTTCGACAAGGGGGTTCCGGGAAGACTAGGGGTCTCCATCCGAGACTCCGAGGTCTCATCGTCGTGGTCGAGTCCACCGAAGCTGGAGAGGATTAGGGGCTTGTTTTGAGTCTCCGACGCCCCATCGGCTTGGGCTTCGACAAGGGGGTTCCGGGAAGATTAGGGGTCTCCATCCGAGACTCCGAGGTCTCATCGTCGTGGTCGAGTCCACCGAAGCTGGAGAGGATTAGGGGCTTGTTTTGAGTCTCCGACGCCCCATCGGCTTGGGCTTCGACAAGGGGGTTCCGGGAAGACTAGGGGTCTCCATCCGAGACTCTGAGGTCTCGTCGTCGTGGTCGAGTCCACCGAAGCTGGAGAGGATTAGGGGCTTGTTTTGAGTCTCCGACGTCCAATCGGCTTGGGCTTCGACAAGGGGGGTCTGGGGAGGATTGGGGGTCTCCATCTGAGAATCCGACGTTCCACCATCGGGGTCGGGTCCAGCGAAGCTGGAGAGGATTAGGGGTTTCCATCTGAGACTCCGAAATCCTATTACGCGGGGCTCCGTAATCCCACCGAGCGGGACAACTTTGGGCGGGAGCTCGACGGGGTTCGGAGAACGGGGGTGCTCCAAGACGGAGTTCCACCCGACCGGGGAGGTGCCATATCAGCACGCGGGGGAAACACTTGATACGCACATCAAGCATCGATCACTCGCTCATGCATTACTCGCTCATGCATCACTCGTTCATGCATCACTCGCTCATGCATCAATCGCTCATGCATAATTCGCTCATGCGTAAATCACTCACGCACGATTCGCTCAAGCATCGCGCACGCGCTCGCGCATGCCTCCGTCGGACAGGCATGAACCGCCGTCAACCGCGCGGACGAGAAACATCGTAGCCGAGCCATCTGTCACCATCGCCACCGTGACTACCCGTCGCCGTCGCGCATGCAAAACCTCACGTAGATTAAGCACACATTGTAATAGATTAAGTGTTGATGAAAAGAATAAAGACTGTGAACTAAGACTATAGAACTTGTGATTTATAAATGTTTGTGACACGAGCCCTGGACACCGGCGAGCGTGACCCCGGTTTTGCATCGTTACAATTGTTGTACTAGAATTTGTTATATAGAATACTTAAACTAGAAAAAAGCCTTCGTTATACTGGACACTCGTTATATCGGCATTCGTTATACTGGACCACCACTGTATTTTCAATTGAATGAAGAGTGAGAGATAGATAGAGAAAGGACAGGACTCATTCAAAAGGCAACGAATGAAGATTAATTAAAAGAATACATTTCTAAGAAAAATCTGACTTCCTTCAGGCAAAGTGACTAAGTGGCAAGTGACTAAGCAGAAACCGAAACAATAAACAATATTTTTCCAATTCATCATTGGGTGAAGTTAATTGCACTTTATGGACTCTCAGGATACGCCGAGGACATTCAGTCGAATTCAAACCATGACTGGTTTTGGCTTAAAAATTAATCCCAATGCAACAGCGAGGATATGATGAAAGGGTCAGGACTTGAGCCGCTCGTTGGAAAAAGGGATATTTTTGAGTCTTTTTTGCTATTTATTTATTTCCGTCCGCTATATGAATGCTGGTGGTTATACCATTGTTATTGTTGCTACCGTCATTGCTGATGTTGTGGAAACCAAATTATAAATTACCATAAATTTGCGTTCCTCTGTCTTTTCTTAGCATTGTACTTATTGCCGTTGTTGTTGTCAACACATATGCTGTTGTGAACAAAAAAAAGAAATTTCCATAAATTTCCGTATTTTTCAGATCAGGGTTTTGGGCCATGTCTGTCTCTATTTATCTTATTTCAAACTTTTTCTCCCATTCTCATTGACTCCATCTCGTTCACTTCTTCGCATATTCTTTATCCTTCATATTTTGTGCGTATCCTTTTTTCGAAGAAGTGTCTGTGTATGAATAGGTGTGGGTGAAGGATATCGTATGTATGTATGTATTTGTGACGAGCAACCCTTTTGACGTCATCGCAAAATACGCCTGCCCATCTGTTTTTCTGTTTACGCCTAGACCTAAAAATGTGAACAAATTACTATGTTGTTGGTGTTGTTGTTTCTTTGTTTTTGTTATTTCTCTCCTTTCGTTG
Organism: Coelopa frigida; assembly: GCA_017309665.1. Classification (NCBI taxonomy): domain Eukaryota; kingdom Metazoa; phylum Arthropoda; class Insecta; order Diptera; family Coelopidae; genus Coelopa; species Coelopa frigida. Next base: position 27,557,219 of record CM029561.1, read on the forward strand.
TTACTGATTATAATTGTTGTTGTTTTCTATTTGCAAAAATAATATTTGTGAAACAAATGAAATATTTTTCCTAGCCAGAAAGACGGAGTTTTTATTGTTCTTGAAGCTTGCTATTTCATACTTTTCCAGGAATTTTCGTCTGCTTATTGAATTTTTCTAGCAACTCATCAAATATTCATGTGCCATGATAATTCGAACAACAGCAATCTAAAAGAACAACAGGAATTATGTGATTTGGAAACAAAAATGGAAAAGAGACCAAAGTAAGGAAATTAAAAAGAGTAAAAGTAGAGGAGGATGGTAGGGGAAGGCGAAGGAGAATAATTGGAACAACGTTAGTCCAACCACTACCGATTAAAATTTTAGGCAACTCAAAACCTTGCCGTCTACCTTTGTTTTCTATCGTTCAATCCAGTGAACAGGATCTCTATCTTCCTATATAGTATATTTCACTTATACCCTGCCGTTCTGTCTCTCTCGCTCTGTGGGTGGCCACTCCTTCCTTCATCCTCTCGTTCTTTTTCAATTCTTGGCCTACACGTGTCTTCGAACGCCGAAGGAGGTCGCAATTTCAGGAGACATTGGATACTTCATTTATCAAAACACTCGAAACCGAACACGAGAAGGACAAGGGATTGAGGTATGGAGAGAATAACAGGGACACAGAGAAAGACTAACCCACAAACGAATTCAAGGCAATTGACTAGTAATTTAATCGTGTTGAGTTTTAGTCACTCATTTAGACATGCTATCATTTATTTTAATGGTGACAAGAATGTTTTTGCTCTTTAGGTGGATATCGTTCTCAGGCTCTCGTCTATATTGTGTCCCATCCAAACTCATTTCATACACTGTAACCCCATTTCATTCTATTCTTCTTTCAATGCCTCTCACCCCATCTGTCTTAACCCTAGGATGGGCAACAAACTCGGAGGCGCTAACATAACCTACTGGGCCTGAAGAGGCCCATGCGAATAAATCGAGAGTTTGTACCTTTTATTGCTTGCTATTGCGTAGATATTTGTGCTATTGATATCTTACGATATCTTATATATGTTCTATTATATATTGTATATATTTTTGGCATAGTTAGTCCTCCCGAAAAGGATAATATGAAAGAATGATAGAAAAAAAAAATATTTATTTTTAATTTTATTTATTAATCTAAATATGTATAAGTATGTATTAGAAAATGAAATACAACTATAAATTCGGACTACACTATAAATTCGGAGAACAGTCATTTCATATAGCGTGTGTTCTAAGTGTGCTATGTAAAGACACCTGATTCTGCAGTTAATGTAATCAGACACAGCGACGTAAAAAAACTAACAAAGAAACTCAAAGACGTTAACACGATTTTATGAAACCGAATTAAGCGATTTCGTCACAATTCTCTCAAGATTTTTTAAATCAACCTCCAACCGTTTGGGATGAGCTCGACGACTACAAAGAAGCTGTAAAAATTATCCAGAAGTTGAGAGTGGTGAACGATGCGTCAGAAAGAGGAGTGAAGATGGTCCAAGACTACAACGAGAGTCTCTGCCGGAATGAAGAGGAGTTTCAAGATTTATTATTAGTCATCGCCAATTACAAGAAACAATTTCCAACAAGCGAGAATAACCAAATGGTCTAACTTTTACATAACTTTTTGGTAAATCTTTCATAGCATCAATAGCAGTATTTAATACATGAAATACCATTTTAATGGGTTGTTTGTATCGGGACCCCCAGAAAGGGGGCAGATAGAGAGTAGGTATGTATGAGTGAAATGTCGTGGGTTGTAAAAATTTGGACCTGGTTATACATTTGACTCCTCTACGAGTCATGCCGGGGTTTTTTTTCTAGATTTTTATAATTTTTTGAGTTTTTGTATGGAGGCACCCAGAAGGGGAGCAGATAGGGGGTAGATATGTATGGGTGAAATGTTGGGGGTAATAAAATAATAGGACTTCGTAATACATTTGACTCCTCTAAGAGTCTTCCCGGAGAAGCTATGAACGATTTTTGTAAAAAATTCCCAAATTGGACCACTTTGGGGCCGATGCGTTACGTTTTACCCCCATCGGATCGGAAAAAAAATTTGGCTCAATCATTTTTTTACCGAACCTAAACAAATTTGCAAGTGCAAGCTATCAATATCTGAAAAACGCGCACTAAAACCAGGCTAAAGACACATATATGTGGACTGGGCCTACTCAGGCCCAGTAGGTAACTTTCTATGTTGGAACAGTAAAAAAAAATGTTTCTTCTACCAACTAAACCCAATTGACTCGATTTTTTCTGTACTCAGGAAGCATAGCGGCAACAAGTCATGGAATATCAGATCGATTAATAAAGAAACAAAAAAAATATTCATATTTAAACTCAAAATGGGCCTCAGCAGGCCCAGTTGCCCATCCTAGGGTTAATTTTGTCTCCATTTCCTGTGGAATTGCAGAGATTCGTTTTCAAAGAGATCTCCACATGAGAGCGAGGCCAGGTACTTAACGGGGCCTCAACAGGATTTCATTAGACCTACCCTGGAGCATTATTTTCCAGCGAAAAATTTGTCTCTATAGAACGAGTTCCCGTCATTGTTTGTGAATAATTGACTGACATATACTGAAAATGTCGCCTCGAATTCGGATGAATTTCGAACGACGCAGAAACACATGTCGTGTCTTTGTCTTGGTTCATCTCTGTCGTTGTTGTCGCCGTCCTTGTCGTCGACGTCCTACCAAAAGCACAAACACAACAAAACCAATTCATATTCACACATATACCTTTTCATGTTCGTGATTTGTTCGTCTGTGATTTATATTATTGCCAAATAAGAAACGAAGGCAAGTCTTTTTTCCTGCAGACCGCAGGACATGGGACGCAATTAGTGAAAGAAGAGACAAAGACAGGGAGTCAAAGAGAGAGGGCAAGGAAAATAAGAAACAGATGGAGTGTGTAACAAGAACGGAAGTCACAGGAAATGCGTGAAAGGCACACTTTGTTCGATTCCGAACGACCGCAAGCACAATGAAAGAGTCCTGCGGCTTTTGAAGGACTCGCTGTTGGTCGTCTTGAAAGGATGTTCATTAAGCAATTCGGTTTAATTTGCAAATTGAAAGGCACGTAGAACATGGAGGAAGAACGAGAGAGAGATAGAGTAAGAGAGAGTGTGAAAGAGATTTCAAAGCATAGCCTTAAAGCAACAAACAAGTGAGTTTAATGGAAATTTAATTCATGCTGAGAGCTGCGTGCACAAAATTGCGTATAGTCAATTGTAGGGAAATTAAATTCGAGATTCTATATTTCGTTCGCTCTAGGACTTCAGAGATGTATAAAAGTCGTTAAAGTGGAAATCGTTTGGCTCTCGAAATCATTTGGCGATTTCGGGAGGGAAGCGAGAGAAACTGTGGAAAAAGGGATGCAGGAATAGGAAAGGAAAAGGTAGACCGAGAGAAAGAAAGATGGAGAGAGCGACCGGCAGAGGCAACGACATCACAAACAACTCTGATTTCGATGACGTTTCGCGTTACGATTCGTGAGCCGAAATGTGCAAACAAAGTCAACGTAAAATACGCGAAATACGCGAGCTCCAACACACCCTCACACTCTGGCCCTCTCTCTCTTTGCATCCGGTCCAATGTCGCTCTTACACATATATATATATACATATTTACACAATTACTCACTCACACAAATACATGGGCAAACAAGAGAAGGACCGGCAACAAATACAAATAACATTTAAAAATTTGCATGACCTTTGGACCCAGTGCATATTGATCTTGTGTAATTGTTGGCATTGATGATTTTGTTCTTTTCTTTTTTTAACATACCTACCCTCCCCTCGTCCCCCCATTCCTCGCCATTCTTTGAATTTATTGGATATATTTTTTTTTCTACTCGTGTTCATGGAATGCAAATAAATTTATTCATCGACAGGAAATAAAAATAACTAAAATCCAGCATATATGGCATATGTAAGTGGGAATCAGACATGAGTTGGTATCATTGAAAGAAGTAAAACGGACAACACGGACTGGACGAAACTATTGAACGATAGAAGAAGACAATAGAGAAAATCACAGTTGAGAAGAGGTCATTGAAGATGAAAGTTGAGCGTGAGAGTTCATGAAAGAAGCATTTAAGAAGTTTTATTATAATCTTAATTTAAATATAATATAATCTATTCTCAAATAATTTAATAAATGTAAATAAAGTTAAGTTAAAATAAAAAACAATTTGTAGTGAAATCATTTAAAACGGAAATCCTACATGTATGGTATTCTGATGAAATAACAAAAACAAAATAAATATGAACAGAGGAATGCAAAAGAATTGAGCGAGCTCTCCATTGCACTACAAATATACATGTGATGATCATGAAGAAAGTGTGGAGACAAAAATAATTGAGGGAATTTCCTATTCCTAGAAATTATGAACATTTTTCAATAAATTTTTAATTTATAAATTTTATTTTTTTTTATTTTATTCCAATATTCAATTTATCAAGTTTAATTTTCAATGTAATTCAAATAAAAACCTCAAACTTCAATCAATTAATCTTATTTTTTGTTTTACTCTTTTAATTTTTTTGGTTCCCTCCCTCTTCCATCAGTAAAAGTTCTATTATCTTTAATTCTTTAAACCTGAAGACTTTTTTTTAATCTCTCATGGGTTTTGCTCACATTTTGTCTTGTAGAGTGGTAGCACTCTCTCTCTCTCCCTCTCGCGTCTCTATATCTTTCATCTACTGAGTGTATTCTTTGACAAAATTATTGACTCGTCCAAAGTTTTCTCTTCCCGTCGGCTCGTTATCCTCGTTTCTCCAACTTTCCGAACTTCATTCTTCAATCCACTCTCTCTACGCCGTCTGTCGTCAGGAATCTTGTGTCGGCTTCCGGTTCCGGTGTAGCCTTCTGCTCAGGGCCATCTTGCATTTTACCAACAATCGCACTATTTGCCCTTTATTTCTATCGCTTTCTTTATTCCCGTGGCTGCTGTTTTTTCGCTTTCTTCCTTTACTTGACTTGGAATTTTTATTTTATTTTTTATTTTCATGAACTTTTATTTTCAAACGGAAAAAGGAAGCCGTCGGTGTATGCGTAGCCGAAGAGAGAGGAAAGGAAAGAGGAAAGAGAAGCAGTCGAAAGGAGAACGATGGTGTGGAGTAAAAGGGATGGCGAAACTTTTGCCAATAACTGTAAAATGAGAGAACGTGTCTTAAAGTATTGCGCAATATTTTTCAGACCTGTAGGGTTATGAATCGTAACTACACCATTTTCAAGCAGACTTGAGAAAATCGTAAACAGACCTCAGAAAATCGTAAAGTGACTTGAGAAAATCGTAAAGTGACTTGAGAAAATCGTAAAATGACCTGAGAAATCGTAAAGAGATTTGAGAAAATCGTAAAGTGACTTGAGAAAATAGTAAGATGACCTAAGAAAATCGTAAACAGACCTGAGAAAATCGTAAACAGACCTCAGAAAAAAGACTTAAGAAACGAACTCGGTAGAATAATGAAATTTTTTCTGGTTTTCTGATAAATAATAATATATTTAAATATTCAATATTTAATAATAAATTGTAAATAATACATATATTCTATAATCCTACTCGCATATCTTGTAGGGCCAGCGCATCTCCATTTAAATTGGAGCTGTATTGAATTGCACGTGAACAGTCGGCCACTGTTATTTTCTCCTTAGCCTCATCAATAAGACGTTACAAAAATTGTAGTCTCTGTTCACAAACACCAAGTCCTTGAACTTCAGGGACTCGCATCATGTTTGTCACGTAAGTCTTTACCTTGGACCATATTGTTTCAATGGGGTTCAGCATTGGTGAATATGAACCCAAGCGAAGAACTTTGGTTTTGTCTTGCGTGTAACGGGCAACACCAGCTTCCAAAGATGTGTGACATGGAGCATTGTCACTGTAGAATCACGACATCTTCGAAATTGTTTCCTTGCTGCACGAAACTCTCCAAAACACTGCAAAACCATGTATTACATATATCTGCTATGAATGATTCTCTTTGTCATCATTCGTTGGATCATTCAGAGCAGGCTAAGGAGACAATAACAGTGGCCGACTGTTCACGTGCAATTCAACACAGCTCCAATTTCCATGGAGATGCGCTGGCCCTACAAGATATGCGAGTAGGATTATAGAATATATGTATTATTTACAATTTATTATTAAATATTGAATATTTAAATATATTATTATTTATCAGAAACCCAGAAAAAATTTCATTATTCTACCGAGTTCGTTTCTTAAGTCTTTTTTCTGAGGTCTGTTTACGATTTTTTCAGATCTGTTTACGATTTTCTCAGGTCTGTTTACGATTTTCTGAGTTCTGTTTCCGATTTTCTCAGGTCTGTTTATGATTGTCTCAGGTCATTTTACGATTTTCTCAAGTCACTTTACGATTTTCTCAAGTCACATTACGATTTTCTGAGGTCTGTTTACGATTTTCTCAAGTCTGCTTGAAAATGGTGTAGTAAAAGTGTTAACTTCGGCCGGGCCGAAGCTCATATACCCTACTCTCAAAATTGCACCTAAAGTACCTATTTACGCAAATTTCACTTAACCCAATTAGAAAGTGAAATAAGTGGTAAATATTTTTAGAATGGATCTAATACATAAAAACATAATTAGATATATGAATGTTATATCGGTAGGAAGGGTGGTTGATAACCGATTTCTTTTCATTTTAGCATGATATGTGTTAATTAATGCTGACTTAGGAGAGTCCATCTGGCGATATCTATTTTAGAAATGTGCACTTGTGTATGTCGGTAGTAATTGATCACGCTCAAAATTTTATCCTTATCTATATGAGGTATCGTTCACCAGATATTCTATATCAAATGTTTACTTGAGGTGGGCGTGTCCATTGGGTGATATTTAGAATGTGAGCTCATATTAGAAGTACTTGATGACACACACTATATTTAATAGTTCACCAGATATCCCATATTGAACTTTTGCGTTATGTGGGAGGTGGGTGTCCATTGGGCGATGTTATCCATTTTTATACCCTACACCCTGTGGTTAAGGGTATATCCATTTTGTCCTTCCGTTTGTAACGCATTAAAGGAGAGGTCGTAGGTATGGAAAAGTATATATATTCTTGATCAGCGTCACCTCCTGAATCGATTTAGCTATGTCCGTCTTTAGTATTTCTATATTAATAAGCTACTTGTATGTAAAAATGGGCGTAATCGGTCAACGGACACGCCCACCTCCCATATAAAGCAAAAGGTTTATATGGGATATCTGTTGAACTATGGTATATATCGAGATGAAATTTTGTGTGTGATCATGTTCCACTGATACAAGTTTACAATCCAAAAATGGATAATATCGCCTAATGGACACGCCCACCTCCCATATAAAGCAAAAGGTTTATATGGCATATATGGCGAACTATGGTATATATCGAAATGAAATTTTGTGTGTGATCATTCACCACCGTCTCGAGTTTACAATCCACAAATGGAAAACATCGCCCATCGGACACGCCCACCTCCCATATAAAGCAAATCGTTTATATGGGATATCTGGTGAACTATGGTATATATCGAAATGAAAGGCATAATTTTACTTTACCACACCCAGCGCCAAATACTATAATTTATATGTAAAAAGATAGTGTTTTCAGTGTACATTCCAATAACAATAAAAAGTTGGGGCGGATTCATTTGGTTTGGCCATAAAGTGAGGTCAAAGGTCAAATTAATGATTTTTTTTCAAATAGTCACCAAATCCACAAATATTATATAATTTGGTATGTAAACTAAGAGTAAAGTACCGTTTTGAAGGTAATTGAGTCAGCTTTCAGAAAATATATATAAAAGATATGGTTTATTACGTAAAAAAAATTATTTAACCTAAAAAATATTTATTTTTTTTGTTTTTTGGTATATTTGGTCCACCCAGGCAAAAATCGTTAACTTCGGCCAGGCCGAAGTTTACATACCCTACACCCTGCATACAACGTTTATTAAGGGAAAACTGTGAATTTCTATCAATAATTAGTGAAAATGGGTCATTACTCTTCAATTCTATTAACTCCATCGTGCGATTTTCACAACTGTGGTCTCTTTCAAAGAGAAATTATATATTTGAAGCTATATTCGTTTTCCAATAACCATTATACCTTTTTTGCGCCGATTGTCTTTAGAACTATCTAATCTATGAATAAGAGTGAAGTTAGGAATATTATAGTTGTCTGTGGTCTGTGGCCATGGTTCCACAAAACGAAGTAGTTCTGATGTCTGAAGCATTGTGCCATTGGTAATATCTTGGAAGTTCGCATTAAAGTCCTGCATGATTTTTTGTGTGGCATAAAATCATAATGTGCCTTTAGTTGCTTTTCCGATTTTAGATCAGTGTTCTCGACTGCTCGGGTATTGAGCAGTCCGAGCAGTCCGGACTACTCGGATGCTCGGACCTTGTCCGAGCCGGCTCGGACCTTTGAGCGGCTCGGACCTTTGAGCGGCTCGGACTTTTCAGCCTGCTCGGACATTGAGCCTGTCCGTCTGTATGCTCGGGTACTCGGTCTCTCGATCATCTTCGGGTGAACCATTCGGGAATCTTCGGGTGGACCATTCGAGAATCTTCGGGTGTTAGGTAGAGACCCTCTCTCTCTCTCTCTTAGAGAGAAATGTTTTTGAGCGTTGTGCGTCGCTTATGGTTTATGACCATTTGTGTTGTTTGTGTATTTGGATTCTATGCGTTGTTTACGTTTTTTGTCTATTTGCTTTGTTTGTGTTTTTTGACTGCGCGACGCGTGGAGTTGTTGTTGGTTCGTTGCTTTGTATGTATACATGTGTTTGGATGATCTTCGCATTGTGTGAAATGCGTGCATATGAGAGTGTGAATCTTCGCATTTGGCTGCGTAGATTGATGATGCGCGAGTAAGAATGGACGAGTGAATGGATTAATTTAATCATATGCACCTGATTATTACACTTAGAAAAATTGAAATGTTTCAGAAATCCTTTTTTATTTAAGATTTGATTTTTTATTAAAAAACGCTATAATATTCAACCAAGACCGCTGAATATACATAGATATTGAATAAGAAAACACTTTCTTTTTGTTAATTTAAGTGGACTTGATTTTGATGCAGAAATATTAACATATTCGCATTTTGGGATAATAGCGCACATCGCTTTGGTTTAATTTCTCTACCTGCTCCATTCATAAAATATTACCAAATGCCCTTAATGAATATTCCGCAGTACCTGCATCATTCTGGTGCTCAATGTTTATGACTTTAAAAAACAAGAGGACTAAAGACCATTAAATTCTTAGTGCCATCCGATCTTTGCAATATTTTTCAATGGATTTTCATAATAATTTATTGTATTTCACATAAATAAAATCTTAAATAAAAAAGGATTTCTGAAATATTTCAATTTTTCTAAGTGTAATAATCAGGTGCATATGATTAAATTAATCCATTCACTCGTCCATTCTTATTCGCGCATCATCAATCTACGCAGCCAAATGCGAAGATTCACACTCTCATATGCACGCATTTCACACAATGCGAAGATCATCCAAACACATGTATACATACAAAGCAACGAACCAACAACAACTCCACGCGTCGCGCAGTCAAAAAACACAAACAAAGCAAATAGACAAAAAACGTAAACAACGCATAGAATCCAAATACACAAACAACACAAATGGTCATAAACCATAAGCGACGCACAACGCTCAAAAACATTTCTCTCTAAGAGAGAGAGAGAGAGGGTCTCTACCTAACACCCGAAGATTCTCGAATGGTCCACCCGAAGATTCCCGAATGGTTCACCCGAAGATGATCGAGAGACCGAGTACCCGAGCATACGGACGGACAGGCTCAATGTCCGAGCAGGCTGAAAAGTCCGAGCCGCTCAAAGGTCCGAGCAGCTCAAAGGTCCGAGCCGCTCAAAGGTCCGAGCCGGCTCAAAGGTCCGAGCGCTCGGACATTTAAGGCTCGGGTGTCCGGACAGGTTCAAAGGCTCGAGCTGAAATCGAGAACACTGTTTTAAATGTTCATTTCAATGGGGACAAAATCTGATACAACAACAGACTTGGGAGGGTTGAAATTTTCAACAATATAAAGTCCAGAAGTACTTGCTGCGAAAATATAAGCAACATATAGTGCCCATTTGGAAATATGTAGCTCTCTGACTTTTGTGGATTGTGATCCCTTCAGCAGGTACAATTTGAAATTGTATTCTCTCAACCGTCACCTGCTCATTACATTTGGTCTCCTTCTCCTTGAATTCACTCCCAAACTTACATCAGCAAATAACATCCATAAAGTAGCTGGATTTCTTGTAGATCTACGATTTTGTATGGAAGGTGGTCGTGTCCTATAGAGATCCTTTCCATTTGATTCTTTTGAACTCTTAGTAGCAATATTTAATCTAATAACTGTCTATATGGCTTACCATATATCCAACATTGAGCTGTAGCTTTTGAGCTGAGCTGTAGCTTGTCAGTTGGGCGATCTTTTCCCTTTTTGGCATTTTATCTCGTATCGGTGGTACATGATCGCACACAAAATTTCATCTCGATAGGTTTCATAGTTCACCAGATATCTCATATAAACCTTTTGCTTTATATGGGAGGTGGGCGTGTCCGATTTCGCCCATTTTTACATACAAGAAGTTTATTAATATAAAAACACTAAATCCTAAATTTCAAGTCAGTATCTCTTACCGTTTCTTCACAAAATCTATTTCTACAGACAGACACACAGACAGACTGAAGGACAGACAGACAGACAGACGGACATAGCTAAATCGATTCAGGAGGTGATAATATAATAAAATACTTTTCCATACCTACGACCTCTCCTTTAATGCGTTACAAACGGAAGGACAAAATGAATCTATCCTTACCCACAGGGTGTAGGGTATAAAAATTATCAATGTTCAAAAGAAAATGGACAACAAGAACAAGAAGACAATGATAGAGAAATTGATAGAAAAATACAAGAGAGAGAGAGAAATAAAAGTTCGATCAGTTTCCCGCAAGATAAAATGCTGAACAATGATAAAACAATTGGCGACCTGGAACCCACGGGGAGGCAATTTGGAATGCATTCGGAGACACTTCGAGTGAAACAAAAAGAAATAAGATAGAGAATAAGAAAGACAGAGGAAGATGGAGAGTATGAGATAGATGATGGTAATGGGGTGTTGCGTCTGTAGAAGACGACAACGCAATTGAAATGCGAACTGTAGGCTACGATAAATTACAATTTGAATGAAACGCGTCTTTCTTATTCGATCGTATATTTCAACTGACGCCGCAGCCATGTGCCGGCGACAGTGTTGCAATCTATTGTCTTACATGCATTAGTACTAATTATAAAGGTGGTAGCATAATAGTTGTATTTAGTGTAGTAGTAGTAATAGTTATTAATAGTATATTTAGTGTAGTAGTAGTAATAGTTATTATCAATAATAGTATTTAATAATAATAAAGTACTAGTAAAGTAATAATAGTTATCTTATAGAATAGATATATATATACAATGATAAGCAGTAAACTGCTACAATTCGGCCATCCTGACAATGAGATCACCTGATCTCTAGTGATTGTTATTTAGAACTCAGCTTGTTTTTAACCAGGGGCGGATATTTCCAACCGCCCAGACACCTTTGTATGGAGTACGTGATTGTTGAAACCCTTCCACATCCTCCAACAAATAGCGATCGTGCCGTAGAACTTTACTGATTTTGTAGGGCCCTTTAAATTTTGGGATTAATTTTTTAGACGTACTACTATGCGAATCGAAATTTTTTATCATTACATAATCACCATCTTTGTACTCATTCGGTGCCTGTCTCTTTTTATCAACATAATTTTTATTGTATTCTTGTAATCGTTTTTGATTCGCGGCAGCTTGTTGTCTTACTTCTTCAAAATTACGTTGTCCTGATTCCTCTTTTCCTAACAAACAGTCTTGTAACTCATCTACTATTTTACCTCTTTGACGAATTCCAAATAACATTATACTTGGATGTTCATTAATTGCTCGATGCAATGTGTTGTTAAGGGTGTGTTCGACTTTATCTATCACTGAATCCCAGTAAATGTTTTTTCCAGGATCCACCAATTTGGCCAGCATTGGCCCTAACGATCTATTTATCCTTTCTACCTGTCCATTAGCTTGTGGGGAACCTGTCGCTATCTTTATGTGTTTCATCATGTTACTTTCTAAGAATTCGCTAAATTCCTTAGAAGTAAAACAACTACCCCTATCTGAAATAATGTATTTTGGTCGACTGTATGATCTAAAATAGTCTGTTAGGGACTTAACAACTTCTTTTGTGCTAGTTGTTTTTGTTGAATATAGTCTTACGAATTTTGTACAAGCATCAACTACCACTAAAATGTGTTTATTCGCCCGAAAATGGTCAATCGGACCATAATGGTCTATGTGTACTACATCAAATGGAATATTTCCCTTAGGGATGTTATTAAGGAAACCTTCTTGACGACCACTTTTTGACGAATAAACGATACACTTCAAACAATTTCTTATGTGATTTATAGCTTAGTCTCTAATTTTTGAAAACCAATATGTTTTTGAAATTAATTCGACCATTTTGTCTGTACCTATATGACCCATTTCGTCATGGTATTTATAAAGGACGCGATCTATCATACATTCTGGGACACTTCTATAAACCACACCGTTTCGCATTTCGTACAAAGCATGTTCTGATTTTTCTAATATTTGGCGAATTTTTCTTAATTTTTCGTCTTTTCCTTGCATAATTATTAAGTTTTCTTCAAATGTGTTGGCTTCTAATATTAATATATTCGTGGAACGACTTAATGCGTCCACATGCTGCATTCGAGTACCTGACCTATGTTCTAAGACATAGTCGTAATTCTGTAACTCTAACGCCCACCTCGCTATTCTTGGGTTAAGTTCTTTTCTATTTAGCGTCATTGTCAGTGAATTGCAGTCCGTAACAATTTTAAATTTGATACCGTGAAGATATACTCTGAAACGTTGTAATGCGTTTATAATAGCGAGCGTTTCGAGTTCAAAGCTGTGGTACTTAGCTTCTGCTTCTGTGGTTCGTTTTGAATAATAAACAATAGGATGTAATTTTCCATCGTCTTTCTTTTTTAAAAGTATTGCACCAAATCCAATTGAACTCGCATCGCAATGTAATTCTGTGACATCATTTGGGTCATATACCGCCAGTATTGGCGCTTCTAAAAGTTTTTGCTTTAGCAACTCAAAAGATTCGAATTCAAGTAAACCAAATTGGAATTTGTGATCCTTTTTTATTAGATCGAACAAAGGTTTCGCTATCAACGAAAAATCTTTCACAAACCGTCTAAAATACGAACACAACCCTAAAAAACTCTTGACTAAATGAGGTTTATCCGGTATCGGATAATTTCGAATTGCTTCAAGACCCTTTTCATCGGCTTTAATACCTTCTTCTGATATTAAGTACCCTAGATACTTTATACTGGACTGCAAAAACTCACATTTATCCAGTCTTAGTTCCAGTTTGTTACTGACTAACCTTCGAAAAACTTCGGTAAGAATCTGAAAGTGTTCTTCGATGTCTTTTGTAGCTATCAGTAAATCATCTAGATATATTGTTAATTTATCCTCCCTAATCATGTCTGCGAAAATTTTATTGACGAACCTTTGAAAAATCGACGGGGCATTTCTTAGCACAAATGGCATACGTGTGAACTCGAATTGTCCTAGAGGTGTTATGAATGAAGTGAATATGATTGAATCTAGATCCATGAAAACGTGGAAGAATCCATTTTTAAGATCTAATTTTGTAAAAATTTCTTTTTCGCAAGTCGGTCTAATAAATCATCTATAAGGGGTATTGGGTAATTATTTTTTGATGTTACTTTATTTAGAGTTCGGTAATCAACGCACATTCTTAATTCCCCTGTTTTTTTCTTTACCAAAACTATGGGCGAAACCAAATCAGACTCGCTTGGTCTAATATAACCTTTACACGAATATTCATCTAAAATCTTTTGAAGTTCTGTTTTTTCCGAGTATGACAATCTTCGAGGTGCGCAGTGGAATGGTTTCTCATTTTTCAAATTTAATTTCATCACGCACTTGATTTCTGGTTCATTTGGCCGTTTTGGTTCGAAATAACAATCATTGAATATTTTGTAAAACCGTTCTTTATCTGAATAACTTATATTTACATCAATGTTTAAGTTGTGTTCATCGACAAACACTTCAATCGACATAAGGTTATTTTCAAAGTATTTTGTATTTTCGTTTTCAATCTTTGTATCGTAAGTATTCACAATTTGATTTTCAGTTTTTTCAATCATTTTTGAATTTCCGTTTTCAAAACATTTTTCAGTAATTAATTTGGATTCACAAAACTCTTTATCATATTTCAATAATTTTTTCATTTAAAAATTCGTTTTCAATATCTTTTTCAGCGATCGAGTTATCTGTGCATTTTTCTTTCATTTTATCGTTTTTCTTATTTTCGACTATTAGAGCTAATTCACATTTTTTGATGAAATCCCTGACTAAAACTACTTCGTGGCCCATAGTCTCGTTAGCAACGATCATTAAATTCAAAGAAATTTTCTTGTTTTCAAAAATTACAAAACATTTAATTAAACCAAAAATTTTTAATCTGCTTTTATTAATTCAAAATAACATATGTTCTTTGATAATTTGATTAATTGAATGTTTTCCGGTACACAAGCTCTTCGGATGAAACTTATGGGACTACCCGAGTCTATGAGGCACTCTAGTAAAAAATAAGAATTAGTTTTACATTCTAAAATTAATCTTAAATAATTTACAAAATCGTTTTGTTCCAACAGCTGAATGGGCTTCTTACGATCAGGGCAAACAGCAACACGGTGATCCAGACTACCACATCCGTAACAGGCGCCATACTCGCGTTTCTCCTTTATGCAATCTCCAGCGACATAACCCAACGAATTGCAATTAAAACAACTCGGCTTCGGTTGAGGCGTCTTGACTTGTGGATTTCGTTGAACACTGCCGCTTGCCAAATTTTTTTGTTGTCCTCTGGTGAATACGCGTCGTTTTAGCTGGACCTTATTAAATGCCTGCAGCAATTCTGTTTTATCCTTGAAACATTGAATATTAGCTTGCACTCGTAGCCGCTCATCAGGAATCCCCTCAATTAGATAATCAATCAATTCACAGTCATCGATGTTCGCTCTGTGTGCCATTCGAATTTTTTCGTTGTAGTATTCTGCAAATGCTTCGTCGTGTTTCCAAATTCGAGATTCAAAGCTGCTCATTCATGAAGCTGCTCGACGCAGTGGTGTCACCGAAGAAAGGCGACGGCGAGACAGCATCGTTCAACGTGGAGTTTCTTTCGACACAATTCACTCTCTTCAATAGCGCATTTTCTCTGCACAGAAGTTCACGTTTTAGCAATTCTATCTCTTTCTTGAACAGCCGCACTTCGTCACTCTCTCTATCACGACTGCTCTCCTCAGCGCCAACCGCCTTCTCTTCTGTTTCTGCCTGTGCGTTTTCGTTGTCAGCATTCACATCGGCTTCACTTCCATCGGCGTCGTCGTCGTTATCAGCGTCGGCAGCGACGTCGACTGCAGCCGGCCACTCTCGACGTTGATGTGGTGGAATACCGTTAATGCGCAGAAGTAAGGCGCTCTTTTTGCCGCTCGTTGCTAACACGAGTTGGGCCAACCATGCTCGAAGTTGAGCTGCGGTATATTGGCTTGCTTCTACTGAATCCGCCATCGTGATTTTTCGCACGTGGAAAAAAAATTTTCTGGTTTTCACACTTTTTTTTTGGTTTTATGTATTAAATTTTGGCAATTTAATACTATAAATTTTCACTCGTTCTTTCTGTTTGTTTGACGATCCTTTTGTTCTATCTTTTTTCGGAGCTTCAACCGAAACCCGAATATTGTTTGTCTCTATATGTTCACTCGATTTTTCTTTGACAAAATTTTTTTTTATTTCAATCATTAATTGTTCACTAAATGTTTGTAGGCGTTTGTTTTTTTGTTGAAACTTGAGCACTATCCCACTTCTGAGACTGTAGGTTACGATAAATTACAATTTGAATGAAACGCGTCTTTCTTATTCGATCGTATATTTCAACTGACGCCGCAGCCATGTGCCGGTGACAGTGTTGCAATCTATTGTCTTACATGCATTAATACTAATTATAAAGGTGGTAGCATAATAGTTGTATTTAGTGTAGTAGTAGTAATAGTTATTAATAGTATATTTAGTGTAGTAGTAGTAATAGTTATTAACAATAATAGTATTTAATAATAATAAAGTACTAGTAAAGTAATAATAGTTATCTTATAGAATAGATATATATACAATGATAAGCAGTAAACTGCTACAGAACAAATAAATGAAAAGAAAATACTTTGAAAAATTATTGAAAGGAAGATATTGCAGATGATTGCTAATGAGTTGGTTGTTCATTATATTGTTGTTGTACTTCTTGTTATTGTTGTCATTTTACCTCTTTGATGATTTCGTTTTTGGTTCTGTGAAAAGTTCGTCATCATCTCCGTATATAAAGTGAAAAAGAGAAGTATTTTTTTGAAAAAATCCACTGCCAGTCCCTCAATTTGAAGCAGGAATCGCGATGGTGATTGTCGATGATGATGTTCAATTGAAATTGATGACAATTTTTTGGATTACGAAGATAAGATAAGAGAGAAAATAGGTCGTTCATCCACCATCAAGGTAGGTTATTAAATTCTGCGAAGGACTCCACAGCATTCGGTAAAAAAGTGGCTCCGTCAATGGAAGCTTATCGATAAATTTCCTCTCTTTACGTTGCTGACCAACATCTGCTGCCAAGAATCCAAAACAAATTGTGTGCCACGGCGTATTCAAGGGTTTAAATTGGTCTGTGTGAAGGTCGCCACGTAAACTTCTGTATGGATGTGTGTGTATAACCATAATAAAAAGTAAATTTGCATCCATAACCGCATAAAGTTTCCTTTTCAAAATCACTGATGTGTAAAATTGTGTCCATCGTTTCCATTGAAAATATATCAAGCGTCGTCTAGGTCGGTCTCGCCGTCTGACTGTGTGAGAATGTCTGACCCTCTTTTCGGATTTCCTTCAGACCCTCCTTCGAATCGTTCTACGAACCCTTCTTTGGAACCACCTTTTGGTTCTCCTTCAGAGGCAACTTCAGCCCATTCGTCGAACTATTCTTTTGTCCACTCGTCAGTCATCGCTCGCTTGGCTTTCCCTTTCCTCTTGGGTACAGTGGGTAGTGCGGTCTTCCTCTCTGACTCTTTCCTCAAACTGCTTCCTCTGACCGCTTCCTTTGAACTCTTCCTCTGACCTCTTTCCTCTGGCCCTAACTCCTAGCCGATTCCAGGAGTTATTTGTTTTGTTTTTTTCCACGTTCTTTTTCTCTACACTAAAAGGGCTCTGATAAACGGTGGAAGAAGAGTTATGTTGGCGAGGTGAGTTAGAGGAGTTGTAGCATTTGTTGTTGCTCATGGGGCATGTGCGAAAACATTAAATTAATGTGAATTTGTTTAGGAACTTATTAAGATTTATGAGAACGTATTAGAAAAGGGTCGAAAGTTTAATGCCAAAAGCTGGGGCGGGTTCTCTGTGCTCTATGTGTGGCGGAAACCACGCCTCCAAATCTAGCTAGTTCAGCCCCAATTCAGGGAAAATATGAAAATTTTAGGTAATTTCAATAATTCAACAGCACTTGGGTAAAAGCGAAGGGTACGGAGGATGACGCCGAAGGCCAAGAATAAGGCTTTAATAGTCATCGTTATTTAAATTTGTGATGGGGTTGAATTTTCATGCGTTCCACTTCTTTTCTCTTTCTCTCTTTCGAGAGGGTATGAGGGGGAAAGAAGGTAGCTAGCTTTATTTATTTCACTCGTTCGTAGTGGAGGCAATTTAGCAATTTATTTGAAAACAATTTCCGGTTCCCCAGGAAGTAATTTCGAATGAATTTTCAACATCTCAATGTTGTGACTGATGGGGGTTGGACTGGAAGTGGTTCAAAAGCAGGTAAATGGGTGCTGTTAATGGCGAAAAGGTAAAAGAACCCTACCCATCCTATGAAACACTTCAGAGGGAACCCAATCAACCTCAGGACAAAACCAACCAACCTCAGGACCATTAACTATTAGTATAAGTTTTCGTCCCTAGTTCTTGTATCTCACACTTTCTCTCTAATTAAACTCCAATCAAGCCAATTTCACGGACCCACTATCGAAGAATCCTTCAGCTACTGGGCTTGGTGATGAGTTTCCCATCATACCCTTGGTAAAACCTGAAAATCCTTATTAAGAGGGAAGTTATAGAGAGACAGAGAGTTTGACGATTAAGAGGGAAATATCCCCTTGCGAAACATATAAAAGTATATAGAGTTCGTTAATGAGAGCGAGACTACAAGTGAACTAGATATGAATGAAAAAGCTTTATTGTACCCTCTATTCCTTTCTATCTCTCTTCTTTGTTGCGACAAAACTGGTACTTAGCACGTGACCTCCTCAAGTGGAAGCATTTGATCCCCCCTCTCTATTCGCTCTATTTTATTCTCTCTTATCCAAGCAGTTGGTGACGATGCAGTGTTGCCAGGTTGGGGAGAATTTTTTGGGGGTAAATTTTCTGTGGGACCTGGCTATACTGTGACGATGGACGAACTCATTGCATCAGTCTGACGCTCTTTCTCTATCATCTTTCTTCCATTTCCGGTCTCTCCTCTAGACTCATCAACATTCTGCGATGTCGATGCCATAGAGATGTCTCCATGATAAGACGGTGTGTCGCTCATACGAGCACGAGATGTCATCGGACTTATGTGCTGCTGTTGTATGTGTCTGATGACGCTTCCCCAGCCCTCTCTGTCCGATGTGAATGTGTGCGATTGTGTGCAACCGAGCTGAATCGATGTCCATGTAAGACGTTTCGAACAATTTTGGTCGTAATTAATTTTCTACCTTTGTTGCCACAGACGACCACAATAACAACATAGATGGAAACAACAAAAGTGACGGCAACAACAATTCCGACTACAGCAACAATATAAATAACCTCTGGTTGGCTGACGATGAATAAGGAGGAGTGCGAGCTTCTCTAATGGGTGGTGACAATAATTAACGAGAGGAAAATAGGATGAAGGTATCGGAGAAAACTGTGAAGAAGGGACAAGTAAATGATGAAGAGAGAGAGAGAGAGAGCATATATATATGAGAGACCCAAGGGAAAGCCGACTTCCTGAGAGGGTGAAGATCGTTCACTGTAGAGAAGACACAAACTGAGAAACACAGACTGAAGAAGATGAGCACGAGCGAAACTGAGCGAATATGTCAACTTTTTTGGCGTTAATAGGACGTGGTTTCAAGATGACCATCAGCTGAACGCTCACAAACTCTTTGCTCACTTCGTCTATACTTGCACGCCCTCTACCCTGTTTTGGTCTGGTCAGCTCATGTTGGGCTTCGAAGAATTGAATTTGGGGTCGACATGTGCTTCGTTCGAATTATTATGCTAATTGTTGGTTATTCTAAAGGTGATGTTGTTACTGTCACTGGCTGCTGCTGTCATTGTAACCGTGGCTTCTGTCAATCCTTTTTTTACAGCCTTCGCTAGGGCATCCTGTTTCCTGTTATCGTCTCGAGGTCGACATTTCACACAAGATCAAACAAAGGTTCCTACAGAAACAAATAAAAAACAATGACAAGAACAACAGGAGAAACGAAAACAAAAATAGACAAAACCAACTAAACAGAAAACAAAATTCCAACAATAATCGCCACACGATAACAACAAAACCACCATCACAACAATAAGAACAACCACCTCTAAATAATAACACAAAAGCCCATATTTGCCTGTCGGTTTTCCATGTTCCTTTCTCACTCCCCATTTGTTTCGCTCTCTCTCTCTCTCACAATTTCGCTCTCTTCTTCTGTCTGCCTGTTTGTGTCTTTTTCTTCACCCTTCCATCTGTACGTCTATCCTTCTTTCCGCCTGTCTTTCTCCACACTGCTATCTTACTGTCCATGTCCCTATATCTATGTACATATATATCGCATGCGAGTCGTGTGCGGCGACAATCGGATGTAATTCTTTTTTCGCCTTGGTTCTCGTTCATTGTTTCTGCCAGTGGTCCCGTTGTCTCACTCGGTTTCTTTGTCTCGCTCCCGCTTTTCTCTGTGTATATATCTTACTCGCTCTTCTATACGGTTGTAGGAAATTGTGATAGTGTTATTGGCGTTGTTGTTATTGACGGTATCAGTATAAATTGTTTTGGATACATGTTATTGTTAAACTTCCTCCTTCTCCTACCATTTCTTGTTGACGTCAGCATCATCATGTGAGACCTTCCTTCGTCCTTCTTCTCATCCTCCCCTTCCTCTCTTCACCCCTTCGGACCATTCTCTGTCTCCCTCCTTATCCTAGTTCGTGTCGTCCTGACGGCGGCACTTGTTCCGACCTATTTAGCACTAATTAGATCCTTGATATTGAATTGTTTATTTATGAGTGACTGGTACTTCCTCTATCCGTGGGTCTGTCCCTCCCAGCCCTCTTCTGCTCCTCAACATCTGAATGAAACTTCTTCCATAAAATTGGATCTAAATCAATTAAAAAGACATCCGAAAATTATATCAATTAAAACATTAGCTGAGTTTTAGAATAGTCCATGAGTAAGGCTTAAATGATTACTGAAATATTTTGGTCCATTTTTAGGACAATTTCAACATTTTTGATATGCAAATTATACAATTATATTGATAAAATACCTTTAAGATCATTTTAAAAATAAATAAATTGTAAACTTTATTATAAAACATTCTTTTCAGATAGTAAAAATAATTCAGAACCAACATTTCTTAGCGAAGGTTTATGCACTCTAACTTTCACCCCTTCATCCACCATCCCTTCCGCCCTGACATTTTCGTTCGTTTTATCCCTCCATCGTATCGTGCCCGAATTCCAGAATGTTGCATATATGATTATTTAATAATATAACAAAGTGTAACATCAGCGAAAATTCTTGATTTATTGCCACTGATAATTTTAACCGAATAATGAAAAAGAAAGTAAGATGAAGGTAGTGGAAGAGCGACCGAACGGCAGCAGCTGCAGACATTCACCATGTTTTCTTTATTTCCTCACCCTGTTCGCCGATAGCCGTCACATAAATCTAGCCGATCCTCATCCTCGACTACGACTTCCCTTTCTTTCACTTCACGCTTCCCTCCACCACTAATGTAAAAAAAGCAGCCAGCCAGTCGCGAACCTAAACGATATTTGTTTTTCTTAAAATGATTGAATAAGAAATTCCTAAGATTGCGACTGACAAAAGAAGCAGGTAAATACCATCGCCCTCTCTCACTCTCTTCAACTCATTCTCGATCTCTTTCCCTCTATATATAATATATATTATATATATTTGTCTCCCTGACCTCTCTCTTTAACATGTTCTTTTCCATTCTCTCGATGCACACTAGGGTGAAACACCGAAAACGTGCGATTAAATCATAGTGGCTTGATTCGTGAAATCAAAGTAATTTGTTTGTTGTATTATGACAATATAAGTCAAAATGAATTGTTTATGATAACAGTTTAAAAAAAAATACTTTTTTAAACATTAAAAAAAATTTATGTAAAATAATAATATGAGTCCAAATTTTGCACACCACTTTTTTATGATATTACTACATTGGAAAATAAAAATGGTCCATATCGAATGAGTGGGCGTGGTACCTATCGCGTAAGTCCCAATACCTACTTTTGCTCCATTTTACAACAAAATGGCTATAT
Source organism: Coelopa frigida (assembly GCA_017309665.1). Classification (NCBI taxonomy): domain Eukaryota; kingdom Metazoa; phylum Arthropoda; class Insecta; order Diptera; family Coelopidae; genus Coelopa; species Coelopa frigida. Next base: position 27,579,027 of record CM029561.1, read on the forward strand.
ATATTTCAAAAACTATTATTTTTTAGACATTTTTATAATATTTTTTTCAAACTACATATCCTATTTTTTAACTTTTTTTTTGTTAACTACATTTTAAAATACCGGATTGTAGGATCCATCATAATATTAAAAAAAAATCGTTAACAATAGCTTTTTAAAGCACTCAAAATAACTTTCTGACTGAGCAAAAACGCGCAAAAAAAGTCAACTTTGACAGCCCAGAGAAAGAAAACCAAATTTCCAACAACAACCATTTTCCAGCTAGTGAAGTATAATTTTATATACTTTCATTTGGTACCAAAACCAAATATCTTACTTCAATTTTAATTTTACGTTTAATCGCACGTTTTCGGTGTTTCACCCCAGCGTGCGACGTGCGCTTGGTTTCGCCTTGACTTCTCATGGCGCCTCCGATACACCTACTACGAGAACGGATTGAGGGCGATAGTGAAGAAAAATGGCCCACGTAGGAAGAGAGGGAAGGAAGAAATTAACATGCCATCACGCAAAAGAACTTTATTTTAATTTTGATATCGCATGTGAGAAATTTCAGCGAAAGAAAAATGTAAAAGAACAACAATTACAAGAACAAAAAAAAAATTAAAGGAAACAAAAACAAAACAAAAAACAAGGATATTATGAAAAATCTAAACAACAACAATAAAAGCAATATGAAAAGTCACAATAACAGGAATAAAAAGTACTCAATAACTACAAAATATCCTTACGAAACCACCGATGAAAAATCACAGCAACTACACTAGAGTGAGCGACAGTGAGTGGGTGAAAGAGAGAGAGAAATGGAGAGAGTAGGTGGCTGTAAGAAAAATAAAGAAAGGAAGAGGAGGAAAATAAATCAAGTGCGGTGAGTAGTAAGTTTGCAGGAGTGTGTGTAAATATACAGTAGTGTGTGTGTGTGTAAGTCGCCAGAGTGTATGTGTGTGCGTTTGTTTAACTGCACTTGTATGATTGTTCGAAGCAGAGTTGTTTGCGACTCCTTCAGTTAAGAAGTTATGAACACATTTCTGGGTCGTTGTCGCCGTCGAAATGCGACGACGTTGATGGCGGCAAAGAAATTTCATGACGGTCGCGACGATAGCGATGAAGGCGTTGAGGTTACGTTGGAAAGTTAGAATCCACGAGTCATTGAACTATATGTACTGAAAAAATTCAAATAAATGTGGTAAAAGAAAAAAAAATAATAATTTAGAAAAATGTATCAAAAATTTTTTAACAACAATCAAAATATGTAATAATATAACATCATTACAAAAACTAAATGAACAAAAAAACTAAAACTATGAAAAAATACAATATGAAACAAAAAATAAATATGAAACCGTAAAATCGAAATATGAGGGACTGATCGTACATTCCGATCTCGTGCGAAGGAGCAGTAAATAATATTGAGGTCGGTAGAAAAAGAGGGGCGTGGAGGGTTGGTGGTAAATAAAAACGAGGTGCGCAAATTATTTGCACGAATATTCGTTAACTAGGTACAACAATAACAACAGTAACAACACTGACGTTCATAACACTTAAAGCAACAATTGGCACTTCAAACAAAAAGATTGCCAACACTTGAAACAAAAAAAAAATAAATGTCTACCACCGACGCGCCGCCATTTTGGCGTGAGTGGAATTAATTTCGCTGCTAAGACTTTCTGCCAAGATTCTGCTTCCTCTTCGCCATTTTTACAATTTCCTCTTCCGCTTCACATTTCTCTATCGTACACTCTTTAATTTTGATCCGTTCCCTTGGCTTTTGGTCTCGATTTTTCGGCTAAATCCGCTTAGCGAATTGCGCTCGTGAGGCACGATTTTGTTTTAATTGCCGCTCCTATTTTTCTTTCCCTCGTACTTTCTATATCCTTCTGTTTCCTTCTTTCATATACAACCTCGTTGTAAACTTTTTTATCTCCCCATCCCCCATCTCTAAACTGCGATAATTATTTCCAAAAGGTCAGCGTTTGGTCGGTAAGGTCCATCATGGTCCTTTTTCAGAAAGTGTCAATAAAATTAATTCCCTCCCTCTTTTTTCTCCCTTTTTCTCTTTCTCTCTGCTTCGTTTACATTTTCCTTTTTTTCTCTTTATTCTCTTTGAACCCTTGGTCACGCGAAAAATGCGACTAATAAAGAAATAAAAATAAAAGCGAAAATCGATGATATAAAAAGCTGCAAACAGAAAAATATACATCATAGAAGTAATGATACCATCAAAAAAAATAATATAAAAAAGAAAAAAATAAACTATCCACCACCTATCACTAATTCTCTCTCACCGACACAAACTTATCAAATCATCCTTCCATCGCCATGATCCCTGAATCGTTTCTGTTTCTCCTACCTTGTTCTTTCTTCTTCCCATCCCTTTCTTGCATTGCAATAATATTATTGTTGATTCTTGAAGCAGATTCAATATTGACAGGAGCCGGCGTCGACACGTAGAAGTGTTGTTGTTATTATTACTGGTGGAATTGTTGCTCTTTGTATATTTATTGACAGGATACTTAGAGCTTTTTAATTGGCTTTCGAAAGATAACGGTGGATGGAGAAAGAGGGAGAAGATAGAAAACGAGAACGAGGTCGGGTCAGGTGAACTTCGTCTAGAGCGCTCTCGAGCGAACACGTTGATGAAACACAAAAATCGACGAAGGGGGCAAAAGCAGTGAAAGAGAGAGAGAGACAGAAAAGGAAAGAGGCAGAGGGGTCTGGCGACAACTTGCGGTAATTAGAAGTGGGCGCAATAATATTGACAGACTAAATTGATAATAAATCAGAGTGAAAGTCATGATGTGTTAATTGAACCGAACATGTCCGAGGAACGATCCAAGGACGATGAGGTGAGGTGAAAGTAAAACTTGATCGTCAGGAGACAGAGGTGAATGGTGGAGAGAATTACGTGAGATGGAGAGATGGGAATGAGGAGAAGAGGGAATTTAAGGCCGTTGGGGGTCGTCGTTGGCCTCTGGGTTTGGCACGTGTCTTTTTTTTCCACAGCAAAAGCAGGTGATTACGATGATTTGGAGTTCTTAGCATTTTTGTTGGCATAATTGATTTTTTCCATGTTGTTATTCAAATTGATTTCGTTGTTCTTGTAGTCGTTATTTTTCTGTCCTCAGTATTGCTGTTGTTTCAGTGTTTTTTTTTTTCTCCGCTCGTGAACGTGACTCGTTGACTATGGAAACAATCGATGCTTAATCGAAGGACTTCCATCAAGGATTTCTTTGAGGGACTTCATTGAAGTACTTTATGTTAATAGACATCTGCTTCATCTCTCATTTCTCGCCCTTTCACTCTGTTATCTCTTTCTTCATACCATTTCCAAGTTTCATATTTCCAATAATTTTCATATTTCCAACAATTTTCATAATTTCATCCTACATATTTTTTCTATTCCTTTTCTCATATTTTGTCATAACTTGCTTTTTATAATACATATAATTCTACCATTGCTCTTTCTATATCTCATATATTTCTATTACGATTTTTCACGCTCTATGTATATAATTATTTTTAGTATCCTACTGCCATCCTGATTTTAATTGTCCTGTTGTCCTCGCCCATTTTTCTGGCAATTAACTTCAACACCGAATTGGGTTCCAAATGTTGTGCCTTAATAAAACCCATCTCAATTATACATGTTCTTATCGAAGCTCCGACCGCATCCGAATCTATCGCCCACTTCGCCAACTTTCCTTCTTCGGCAAACCCTTCCACTGTTTTGCCCTTGTTTTGCTTTTGGAAGGAATTCAAAAATTCGCATTAAATTTAACAGCTTGCAAAGTGTTCGCCAAATTAAGTCGCCTTAGAATGCTCTCCCTCACTTTCTCTCTCTGCCTCACTCGTACTAGACTTAGTCATTCGCTGTAATGCACATAGCGTCATTTGTTTTTTTGAATCCCACTCCGACTCGACTCCCATCAATTCATGAACCATCGACGAGCGAGTGTTGGAGACTGTAGACGACTTTTGGGAAGCCGTCTTTTTGGGCCATAAAACACCTAGCATTCGCCAAAGCTGCAAAGCCAGACGAAACACCGCCATTTTACCACGTTAAAAAGAGACGCCGACTTCGCCGACGGGTCGTTCTTTTGTCTCCATCCATCTCCGGTCTTCTCTCGTAAAAAATCCATCGTTCTTCTGTCTTCTCGCCGTTTTGTCTCGTCCTTCACGTTCTCGTCATGGTCCATTCTCTCAGGATTCGTTTTATACTCTTATTTATATTAAAATGAAATAAGTAACAAGAAAGAATTTACAAAAGAAGAATGAACAACTGTTTATTTCGAGTGATTTGATTGAAGTAAATTTACTGTACAAACAAACTTTTCAATAAAGTACAAAAGCATATGTGATTGCAAACATGAAATATAAACATAAAAATTAACAAGTGGAATTGTAACAGGTATTATTTCAACACCCCCTCTCAATCACATAATTGTAATTTTTCTCTGAATTCTTTAAACTTGCTGTAATCCAAGGACTTCGTGAAAATATCAGCAACTTGAAAATTTGTCTGCACATGCTCAATCTTGATATTACCTTTTGATACATGATCTCTTATAAAATGATGTTTTATATCTATATGCTTTGATCGTTTGTTTTCTGCATTCTTGGCCATTCCAATACATCCTCTATTGTCTTCATAAATCAATATCGGTTCATTATCTCTTAATACCTTCAAGTCACTTAAAATTCCTCGAATCCAAATTCCTTCAGTTACAGCGGCACTTAATGCAATATACTCTGCTTCGCTGGATGATGTGGCAACAACTGTTTGCTTTTTGCTGCTCCAAGATACTGGACAACCAAACACCATGAAAATATATCCACTTACTGATTTTCTATCTGAAGAATCGGATGCCCAATCAGCGTCAACATATCCCACAAGTTCTCTCTCCTTCGGGTTCTGTTTAAATAATAATTTGAAATTAGATGTTCCTTTTAAATATCTTCCAATTCGTTTTAAAACCATCCAATGAACTTCTGTTGGATTTTGTTGAAAACGTCCCATGTATCCAACTTGAAAGCATATATCAGGTCTCACACATAACATTAAATACATTAGACTTCCTAACATTTCTCGATACGGTTTTTCAGTTTTCTCACCTTTTTCAACTGAAAGCTGCAATCCTTTTTCCATTGGCGTTTTCACTGGATTGCAATCGCTCATTCCAAACTTTTTCAGAATTTTATCAATGTGTGTTTCCTGACTTAATTTCATAATTCCGTTAACCTTATCATAATCTATTTTTATTCCAAGATATAAATTTAGAATACCACAATCTGACATTTCAAATTTAGAACCTAGTTCTTTCTTCAAATTATTAATTTCTTCTAAATTATTACTTGCAATCATAACGTCATCAACATAAAGCATTAAGTACAAAACGTTATTTTTCCAAAATTTCATATATAAGCAGTAATCATGTTGAGAGCGTTCAAATCCATAACTAAGCAAAAATGAATTAAATTTATCGTTCCAACATCTAGGACTTTGTTTTAAGCCATATAAAGATTTACGTAATTTGCATACCTTACCTTTGGTAGCATTAAGGCCTTCTGGCACTTCCATATAAATATTCTCCTTCAAATTTCCATGTAGAAATGCCGTTTTGACATCTAGTTGATGAAGATGGTAACCTCTCTGAACACTTACTGCCAAAATAATTCTTATTGTTGCTAACTTTGCCACTGGTGAATAAGTATCTTCATAATCAATTCCAGCTTTCTGCAGAAAACCTTTTGCAACCAGTCTTGCTTTATATCTAATTTTGTGTCCATTTTCATCATTTTTAATTCGAAAAACCCATTTAGTTTTAAAAGGTTTTATTTTTGGAGGTAACTCCACTAACTCCCAAACATTGTTTTTCTCCATTGACTCTATTTCATCTTTGACTGCATCTAACCATTTCAACTTGTCTGGTCTCGTTTCTAAATCTTTATAGCCGATGGGATCAAGTAATTCATCTGTCTCGACTAAAAAACCTTTTATATAGTGCATCAACTGATTCTTTATACGTTCGCTTCGACGTGGTTGAGTAAATGAAGTGTCAACTTCTTGAACATCCTCATCTGACGATTCTTCATTAATAACTGCATTCGGTGGAATTTCTTCATTTAAAGAAACAGCAGGATCAGATTCACATTCTTCCCCCTCTTGCTCGTTTCCTTTAAACAAAATTTGTATATTATTTTCAGCATTTTTATCCACCTCCTTTTTATATGGAAATAAAAATTCATTAAAATGAGGATCCCATAATCTGTATCCATTTGGAGCATATCCGACCATCACTAGTTCCATCGATTTTGAATCTAATTTCTTTCGTTTTTGTTGCGGAATCCAAGCAAAAACTTTACAACCAAAAACCTTTAATTTCTTCAAGTCTGGTTTAAATTTATACCATATTTCTGCTGGAGTCTTCTTCAGATTTAAACTTCTACAAGGACTTCTGTTTATTATAAATGTTCCCGTTAATGCTGCTTCACCCCATAAGAACTTAGGGACACCTGCTTCCAAAATCATGGCTCTAACTTTCTCTATTAAAGTTCTATTAAAACGTTCCGCCACGCCATTTTGCTGAGGAGAATAAGAAATAGTTTGTTGGACTTGAATACCTTTCTCTTTAAAAAATTGAATAGTCTCTTTGGACATGTATTCGCGACCTTGATCTACTGTCATCATACCAATAGGAACATTGTGCATAGCCGTCACAGTTGCAACATACTCTTTAAACTTTTCGAATACCTCTGATTTCTTTTTCAGCAAATAAATAAATGAAAAATGACTAAAATCATCAATGAAGCTCACCAAATATTTATTACCATCCCAGGTAATTGGATCAATCGGACCACAAACATCCGAATGTATTCTCTCCAAAATACGGGTTGTTTTCGGCCGACTTCTATTAAAAGTTGATCTGGAGTGCTTACCTTGCATACAAATGTCACAAAAACCAACACAGGAATATTTGTTCAGACCTTCTATCATATTACAATTGACCATATTTTGAATAATGTTGTCACTGGCGTGTCCTAACCGTTTATGCCAAAGTTTGCTTTCATCTGCTACACTTAAATTAGCTTCTCTTAACTTGATTTCGATGGTTAATTCATATAGATTATCTCTTTTGAATGCCTTTACTAATATTTTTCCGTCTTTCTTTATCAATGCAAAATGTTTACAGAACTCAACATTTAGACCTGCAGATGTTATTTTTGGAACTGACAATAAATTATCTCGGAGATCTGGCACAAAGAAAACTTCTTGCATCTTTACAAATTCGCCATTAACACAACCTTCAATATTACCAATTTCAGTAGCAAAAACATTAGCATTGTCTTTCGCTACGCTGATAGCCACATTATTTTCCAATTTTCTAATGAGGAGAAGCACCACTTCTCATTACACATGTGATCTGTTGCACCCGAATCAATCTTGAAAGTTACAGTTCTATTAGAAAATTGTTTTCTTGACGATTCTCCTGACATGAAACAAACTGGTTTCGAATTCGACGCAATATTCGCACGTCCTTCTGGTAAACGAACTCGACAATCCTTCTTTTTGTGACCTCGTTTCTTACATCGGTGGCAAAAACCATTAAATTTGAATTTATTCTCACCTGAGAACGCCGATAATTTATTTACTTCTGTCACTACTTGATCTCGATCTCTTCTTTTTGATTCTTCAGCCAAAAGCCTCTGCTTAACGACCTCCACAGTCAATTCTTTTTCATTCATATTTTCCAGCGCTGTTATAACAGGATCAAATATCTCTGGTAAACTAATAAATAATTGTGCAACTACATCATTTTCATTTAATTTCGCACCAGACGTCCTGAGCTTCCTGATCAGCTCATCAAATACCAGAAAATGCTTCCTAAGATCCTCATTTGCATTCATTCTTAATTTAGCCAACTGCTTTCTTACCAACGTTCGATTTACTACAGATTTCCTTGCAAACGTATTCTCCATCGCCAACCACATTTCCTTCGCTGTTCCCTTGTCTCGAACACATTCTAAATATTCATCAGCAATCATGCTGACCAGCACCGACTTCGCCTTCTTGTCTTGCTTCTGGTAGGCTGCTAGACCAGTATCTAAAGCTGGGGGTTCCTCCTTGATAACACCAAGAAGATCCAATGAATCCAAGTAAAGCTCCACTCGAAAAATCCAATTTTCAAAATTCTCTCCATGAAATTGCATGATTCCATGCGCAGAATCCTTCTTGTTGTCGCCCATAACCTCTTATTTATATTAAAATGAAATAAGTAACAAGAAAGAATTTACAAAAGAAGAATGAACAACTGTTTATTTCGAGTGATTTGATTGAAGTAAATTTACTGTACAAACAAACTTTTCAATAAAGTACAAAAGCATATGTGATTGCAAACATGAAATATAAACATAAAAATTAACAAGTGGAATTGTAACAGGTATTATTTCAACATATACTGTAATTTTTTTGCCCCCCTTCTGACGCCTCATTTTTTGTTGTTAATGTGGATGTAATGCTCGTGGTCTGTGGTTGTTATTGTTGCGATTGTTGTTGTTGTCATTATTATTGTTGCTGCACAACATATTTTATATCTTGATATAAATGCTATATTCGCTCCTAACAGTTGTAAGTGGTGAACGAAATTTCCAAAGGTTTAATATAATAGGCGTAACGATATTTTCATAGGATACGAACGACAACAAACATGAGGAAGAGGACGATACCAACAGGAGTAACATCAACGACGTTGTGCGAGTGTGTGTGTTTCTGAAACAGCAGGTGGCTCCGCGTGAAAATAGTCAAATCTGTCGCAAAATCAAATTTGAATCATAAACATATAAAACGGTCGGGGCCCTCTTGGGATTTCAGTTTCGTCCTTTGTTTCTGCATCAAGAATATATGAAAACTGAGGGGAGGAAAGGAGACGGTTAGCTAAGCTTAAAGCCCCCTGCTGTTGCTGTGACAGCTCCGACCGACCCATGTCATTCGCGAGGAGGATGAGAATTATATTTAATATTCTCCGAGGTTGATAAGTTTATTAACACTGGAGGTATTTCCGATGTCAGTCGCAGTGTAAAGAACTGAAGATCGTTTGGCCAATTGGGATAATGATGTTTTTATGTTCTGTGGAACCCATCTCTTCCTCCTGTGGTGATCCCAGTGAGAATTACAGTTTGCGCTAAAGGAAATGATATATAATAAAAATCATAAAAGCAGAAGAATAAAAGGAAGATATATGGAAGAGGCATAAAATGGAGCAAAAGAAATTAAATTGCAATAAATGAAATAAAATAATTTTAATACAAGAATTTCTTTACAGTTGAGCTGATCTTTGAAGAGAAGAGGAGGGAGAGGTAGAGCAGGTTTTTTCTCACGTCGATATGCAAATGGCCAATGGAATGTTCTCACTCGTACTAGACTTGTCACGTGAGAATGTTGTCGATACTGGAATTAAATTGTAATATTTTTCCTCCGTTTTACAACAAGTATATTGTATTATTGATCCTGTTGCTATGGAAAAGCGATACAAATGCTGCAACTCCCACTCTCACTCTCTGTCTCACACAGAGATAACATTGTACGTGCGCTGCAAGAATCTGCAAATGTCAGGACGCTAAGTCACCAAGTAGTCATTGAGTGTCGAGACTTAGACGAGGTGACAACCCGAGAGGATATCCGCAGTGCATTCAAAGAGCAATTCCCAAACATTGGATTGTTAAGTGCCAGCGCTATCAAGTCACTCCGACATACACGAGATGGGACCCAGATAGCCCTGATAAGCGTCCTAGTAGGAGACTCACAGGAGCTGCTAAAAGCCGCCTTCGTTCGAATAGGATGGGTCAGATGTAGGCTGCGACTAAACATCAAACCTACCCGGTGCTTTAAATGCCTCGACTATGGGCACATAGCAAGGAACTGTCAAAGCAAGACCGATCGATCCAATGCCTGCCTCAAATGCGGAATCGAAGGGCACAAGGCAATGGAATGCAAAAACACGGACAAATGTATGCTATGCTCTCCGGGCAAAAGTGATCACCCAACAGGCGGACCAAGATGCCCCAAATATAAGATAGCAGTTCAAAAGATGTCTGGAAAACATGGTTAAGTGCATACAAATAAACCTTAATCATTGCGAAGTGGCCCAAGACCTCCTGTCACAAATGGCCATCGAATCGAAAACTGATATCCTCATCATAAACGAACCCTATAAAATTCCCACGAACAGTCACAACTGGGTAAAGGACGGAACGGGAAAAGCGGCTATGTACACGTGCGCGGGTTTACCACTGGAATATAGACCACAAGACCTGCAGGATGGATTTTGCATATGCGAAAATAAAGGGAATACATTTCTTCAGCTGCTATGCACCACCAAGTCTCAGCATACAAGAATTCCGAGTAAACCTAGACAGACTAGCGCTCGCAGTAAGAGGAAAATCCCCAGCTGTAGTGGCAGGCGATTTCAACGCGTGGGCACTGGAGTGGGGAAGTATAAGAACGAATCAAAGAGGAGAAGCAGTTCTAGAAACATTTTCCAATCTAAACCTGGTGCTTGTAAACAGCGGAAATAAAAGCACCTACGATAACGGTAGAGGCTCATCAATAATCGACTTGACTTTTATGAGCAGTTCGTTAATTAGACATAGCACATGGAAGGTCTCTGACGCATACACGAACAGTGACCACAAACCAATTATGTTCGAGATACGACATACAACTACGCATCCTCGACGGCAGGCAGGGAGGAAAGCGCAATCGATTCGATGGAATAATAAGAAACTGGACAATGACATGTTGCACATGCTAGTCGACAATATGGAGCTAATCTCTGGAGAAGCAGAGGAGAAAGCCAACGGCGTGATGCGGTCTATTACGTTATCAATGCCGCGTCAGAAAAATGGAAACCACAGAACCCCGGTGGTAAGGTGGAATGAAATCATTGCGAAATTACGTTCTGAGTGCAATGCGCTACGCAGGAAAACACAGCGCTCAAGAGCAAGAAATGGGTATGAACGGCTGTGTGTGGCCTTCAAAGCTAAAAGAAAGGAGCTGCGCAAGGCTATCGCGAAAAGCAAAAGCCAGTATTGGTCAGCTCTTATAGATGAGGTCCAAAAAAACCCATGGGGAAGCGCGTACAAGATAGTGATGAAGAAAACTAAGGGCAAACCTACCAACACCCCTGTCTGCCCTGCCATAATGCGCCAAATCGTGGAGGGACTATTCCCGCAACACAGCCAGTTCATACCACAACCATTAGACGCGCTAGACGAAGAAATCCCACCAGTGACAGAATCAGAGATAAAAGAAATCGCAACCAACCTAAAAAGCAAAAAGACGCCAGGCCTAGATGGTATTCCGAACATGGTCCTCAATGACGAGGAAGCCTCATATTTTTGCCGACCTGTACACCTCCTGCCTCAGAGAAGGAAAGTTCCCTGAGCGCTGGAAAAAGCAGAGACTCGTCCTCCTTCCCAAAGGGGATAAACCTCTGAATGAGCCATCATCATATAGACCACTCTGCATGCTCGATACAGCAGGAAAAGTTCTTGAAAAGATAATTTGCCAAAGGCTGGAAGCGGTAACAGAAGGACGGGCTGGACTATCCAATCAACAATTCGGTTTCCGGAAGCATCGCAGTACCACCCATGCCATTTATCAAGTCTGCAATATAGCGGAAAAGGCAATTGAAGGCACAAGATGGTTGGGAGGGAAAAAGCAATACTGTGCGGTAGTAACGCTGGATGTCAAAAATGCGTTCAACTCAGCAAACTGGGAGCAGGTAATTGTAGCACTAACCAGGCTAAACGTCCCAAAGTACCTAATAAGAATAATAAATAGCTATTTCGAGAACAGAAAGCTTATGTACGACACAGAAGATGGTCCCAAAGCATACACCGTGAGCGCTGGAGTCCCTCAAGGGTCAGTCCTAGGCCCTATTCTGTGGAATATCATGTATGACGGTGTCTTAAGGATCGATAAACCCGCCGGAGTCAACATCGTTGGGTATGCGGACGACATCGCAATTGTAGTGGTCGCGAAGACGATAGATGCGGTGGCACAAAGCTGTAATACAATAATACAAAGGGTTAAAGAATGGCTACAAGCTGCAAAACTGGAACTGGCGGCGCACAAGACAGAGGCAGTCCTAATCAGTAGCCGCAAGAAAGTTGAAACATTGGATATACGAGTAGGCGGACACACTTTAACGTCCAGCCCATCCATCAGATACCTGGGGGTTCTCCTTGATCATAGGCTATCCTTTAAGGAACACTTGCGGGCGACAAGCGAAAAGGCGGCACGTGTTGGAGCAGCTCTGGCAAGGCTTATGCCAAATATAGGTGGACCAAGGCAGCCAATAAGAACGTTACTCGCCAGTGTTAATACATCCATAATGATGTACGCAGCACCTATATGGGCGAAGGCAACCACTTGCAAAACATATATGAGTGGCCTACACTCGGCCTACAGACTGTCCTCGTTGAGAATTTGCTGCGCATTTCGAACAGTGTCAAGTGATGCTGCTAATGTCATAGCAGCTCGGTTACCCGTAGATATAGCAGCGAGACGAAATGCAGCCCTATTCTACAACCACGTTAACGGAAGACCTAACCAAAACAGGAATGCCGGGAATGGATGTCAGGGAATGCCAAGAACGATGGAACTATTCACAAAAAGGAAGATGGACGTACAGGTTAATTCCAAACCTAAAACCATGGATTGAAAGGAAACATGGCGATGTAAACCACCACCTGACACAATTCCTGTCAGGGCATGGATGCTTCCGTGAGTACCTATATAAGTAGAAACATGTAAATAACCCATATTGCAGCTTTTGTGAGAATAGCACTGAGAACGCGGAGCATATCCTAGTAGAGTGCGGCAGATTTGATGTGGCCAGAGAAGTATTGCAAGAAAAAAATGCCAGAAGTCTTAACCGTCGAGTCCGTCATAAGGTTCATGCTATCATCGGAAGAAAATTGGAATACAGCAGATAATATCATCACGCAAATGATAAAGCGCGCACGGCGAGACGAGGAAAGGGCTCGAACAACAGAGAACACGTAATTAAAGTGAGCCAAATAATAGAGGGGAGTGATTAGCTCCATCCTGCCCTGTGACGGAATGCCTTAACTGGTAGTACCACAGGGATCATAAACAGGACAGTGTGTGTGGTTTAGTACGTCTAAGCACCGCTACCTGATGTAGCGGTGAATCGTGCATGCATTCAGACCGGTCTGTTTGTATCTTTTGAAGATTCCCTCTACCTGGATACGTATTATCAAAGAAAAAAAAAAAAAAAACTCTCAGCCACACACCTCTACACATATACACTTAGAATTATGAAGGGCAGAAATACTGCTTTGATCGAAATGCCTTTTCAAATTTTTCAAATTGCTTCATTTTTTTTATATTTGTTTTTAATTGTTTGTGTTGTTTGATTTTTTGTTTTAGTCCTCATTTCTTTTTTTTTTTTCTATTTGCCTGCGCTCACTTTTTATTCATTTAACGGATTGAATGTGGGATTTTATGATTTCCCGTTACTTTTTATGCTATCCTCCCCAGTCTCCACCTAGCTATCATTGACACCCTTCTCACTCTTACGCACGGACACACTTCCGATCCCCTTTTCTCTCTGACCACCTCTTGACTCTCTCTCCCTAACTTCCACACTGACTTCCCATTCGCTTTCCCTTTTTTAGCTCTGCTGGTCATTCATTTCAATCCTTTCTGTCGCTTCCGGATCCCGCTCGTTATGGGATTTCCCCTTTTATCGTTGTATCTCTATATTTTCTCTTTTTATATACCTCTTTCTTTCTCTTTCCTCTTTTTATATTCATCGCTCTCTCTCTCTCTCACACACACCCCATCTCCCTATCAATATCTCTCTCCTTCTCCGTTTGTGGTGAAATGTGGGATCAGTCGAGCATATGTTTTTATTTATTGCCAGTGTTTTTGTAGTTGTTTCTTTCGTTATTGTTGCTTCCGTACTTATTGTTCTTATTTTCGACCTTGCTGTTGCTCGCTTATATTTTTATTGAACTCAAAAAATTTACGACCTGTAACGATTTGATGTTCGTCTACGTGTTAACGTCTTGTTTCTCATTGCATAGACTCAACTAGATTCCTCACGATTCGCTCACATTCCTCCGTGCCTGTGTGTGTCAGCCATAAAAAAATGAATTTCTGTGTGTGTTTGAGTTGGTGACGCACTCGAGAGCGACACGCAGAAATATCGATTCCCATCGATGTGATTTATTTTTGTTATTTTCAATACACATACATATGTAGTTCTCGTTGTCATAGTCCCGTATGTTGTTTTTGCTCATCTTTTATTGGCGAATGTGCTTCTGATTTTGTTGTTCTTGACATCATGTTAATATTGTTCCTGTGCAGGTCATGTTAATCTTGTTGTAGTAAAGGTCATGTTGATATTGTTGATGCTGTTTTCAATTGTTGCTGCATCACATTAAATTCACTTTTCGTTTCTCCTTCCTACACTTCTAGTGCCATTAATGGTGATTTCTCCACCGGAAGTCAATTGCATTTCATGTCAGACGCGAGAAGGTAAAAGGAAGATAGATAGAGAACTAGTAAGAAAGTGGGAATGAAAATTTTGCAACAAATTAATATAGGATGGATTTCAAATTGACATCCGGACGATTGAAACCGACTGATAGATGGGCGCTCCTGGAGCGGAAGGGACTCCACCGTATACACATTTACATGTATCCCACACACTCACTCTCACATAGGGGAGAGTGATCAACCATCCATCAACATGTCGAGGTCGTGTGGTAGGGCGACAGAGACAGACAGACTGATTGGCAAAGATTGGGGAGAACGCGGTTGAGGAGGAAGAGAATATTGTGGGAAAGAGAAGGGTGAGGAAGTAATCTCGTCAAGGGTGTTGACCGTGGACCGATCTTAATATTCACCTCTGCCGCGTGTAACTGCAGTTTAATTAATCTCTTCCATGTCCTCCACTGTCGTTCTCTGCTCCATTCCCTGTAAGATCGCCGCATTCACTCACCGCCAGATGTCGTGCTGAGCATTTTAATCAAATGTCAACTTTGGCCTCTGACCTCGGGTCTGACCTTCACACCTCTTCTACCTTCGCAGCTTTGCCTCCTCCTTCATTCCATGAGTCTCTTCTTCATCCCTCACACCATAGCTTCCCTCTTCGTTCCTCGTTTTCCATCTCTTCCGTGTCTTCAATCGTTCTCGTCCTTCAGTTGAGTTTCTGTCTCTGGGGCGTCCTGCCTCAGTAAGCGGTAGTCTGTGAGTGTGTATGTAGATGTGATTGTGTGTCTACAAGAGCGTGATAAGTGATTCAACATTTCCTTTCGTCCCTTTGCCCGTCTGTCCACCTGTCCTCCCATTTGTCAGCCTGTCTCCAAGTCGCTTAATTCATTTTGCATTTAAGCAACATTCGTCACTCTAGCCTTTTCTTTTTCACTCTTTTTCGTTTGGATTCACTCTTTCTCTCTGCTTCCTCATTTTCTCTTATTCTCTCCCCTACAGCTCTGTATTTGTTTGTCTTTTAGTAAATTTTATTGGTATTGTGGCTATTATTGTTGTTTTTTTGTAGTTCATGTTTTTGTTGTTGCTAATTTATTGCCCCAGGCAATTGAGTCCAAATCACTACAACAAAATTGTCTTATAAATTCAAACGAAAACTCTTTTTATCCTTCTTTCTTTCACTACCAAACCATTTTTCCTCACACTTTGCTCTCTCCTTCCATCTTTTCTATTTCGTTTCTCTCTACGTTTTCAAAATCCCAACAACCGCAGGACCTCGACTGTCTCTATCTCTCTTTTCTATCGTCCTATTCCATACTTTCTATCACGACGCTTTTTTTGCCTCCACCTTCACACGCTGCAATTTATCTTTTAAGCCGCGTCATCGGTGTTGCCACCCTTCGTGGAATACCCTGCGGTTGTCCGCTTCGTGAAGTTTTGCTTCACCACTTCTGCAATGTGTCACTTTTTTCACACTTCCTCTCATTTTTTCTCTCTCTCTCTCCCTCTGTCTCTATATTTTCCATTGAATTCTGTGGTGGCAATTTTTGTTGTTGCTTTTCCTATGTTATTCTATTACAAGTAAAGTAAATATAATTTTGCAAAAATTGCTCGTTCGGAACTTAAATAAAAAAATATAAAAAAAAAACAGAAAAAAAAACAAAAATGTAAAAATAAATAAAATGAAATAAAAAAAATTAAAACCTGTTAAAGATAAATATATAGAAAAAATTTATCTGATTTAGTAGAAGTTTATATATTGCAGTTTATTGAAAAAAAAAAAAACATTAAAAGATACCAAAACGGAGTACCAAAAAAAGAGTGATAAATAAATAGTATTTGCGAAAAACTATTGGAGCGGAAATAGGACTAAAATACATTGGCGGAAAAAGCACCTCGAATAGCACAATTGACATAACTTTGATTTCGTGTTTTACTGTTGACAAATTCGCAAAAACATGACCCCATATCAAAGCAATGAGAGAATGAATTTAAAAATGGAAAATAATTTAAATCAATTCAAGGCATAACTTCATGCCGTCTCCCCCAGAGAGTATAAAAATTTCATTTTATTTTATTTCATATACTTTATTTTTATTTTTCGCTCCTGTATATCTATTTACCTCTGCTTATTCCATAGCTTAGATAATGTCGATGCCTCCCTCACCTAGTTTAAATTAGGGGTCTCGATTACCCGGGCATCGAGTAACCCGGGCTACCCGGGTAGCTCGAATACCCGGGAAATACCCGGGTAGTACCGTCACGGTGTCGAATGAACCGACACTGTGTCGTAACAACCGTCACAGTGTCGAAACAACAGTCACTGTGTCGCATCAACCGTCACTGTGTCGCAAGAACAGTCACTGTGTCGCAAGAACAGTCACTGTGTCGCAACAATCGGCACTATGACGATCTTTCGACACATCTTCGGGTGTTGCAGCGAAACGACGCACATTGTTCGGACTTTCATGTGAAGGAGCAGGTAGCGGGCGATTGCTTTGAGGCAGAGTGCGTCGTTTGTTGTTGTTTTTTGTTTGTTGTTTGTTTTGATGACTCTTTGATATGTTATGCTTTGCATGAAAGGCATATAAAAATTAGAATCTGCGCATTTGAAGTGCGTGTATATGAATGTGTAGGAATTCATTTCACAATCTGTATTGATTAATGTAATGAAGTAATTGATATTTGTTATTGATGTTATTTCTTTTTTAATTTATAAACAAATTATGAACTAAATGAAGAAATTGATATTTGTTTAATATAATTATTTTATAGAACATTTTTTATTAAATTTTGAAAAAATAGACAATTTTTTTATAAATAATGTTTCTTTAGAAAATTCAATTTTTCAATTTTCAATGTTCAATTTTTTTTATAAAATAATTTTAAGAAATTTATTTTTTATTTAGTTCATAATTTCTTTATAAATTAAAAAAAAAATAACATCAATAACAAATATCAATTACTTCATTTAGTTCATAATTTGTTTATAAATTAAAAAAAATATATAATTGTTCTTGCGACACAGTAACTGTTCTTGCGACACAGTGACGGTTGATGCGACACAGTGACTGTTGTTTCGACACTGTGACGGTTGTTTCGACACAGTGTCGGTTCATTCGACACCGTGACGGTACTACCCGGGTATTGCCCGGGTATTCGAGCGTCCGGGTATTGTGAGCTACCCGGGTAAAAATCGAGAGCCCTAGTTTAAATTCCACAAATAAAAAGGTCCTTTTAACGACCTCTCCCCACAACAACAGTGTAGTTCAATGTAAAATGGGAATGAAAAAATAACTTGGAAGCGAAAAAAAGTGAGAAATAAAAATGTTTCCATTTGGCTCGAGGCTAATTTCACATGCGAATGAAGGAGAGGCGAGTGAAAGACGTAGAAGAAGATGAGAAGAAGTCTGGTGTGAGGTAGTAAAGGAAACGTCCTCGATAACGACGGCGAGGACCTTTTAACCCTCAGCAAAAAAGAAGACCACAAAATGATGAATTTCCTTGAGACAGTGCGAAGAGACGCAAATGATTCCGTTCCGTTATGATTTCCATAAAGGACAAAAATGACTACAATAATAACAACAATAAAATGAACAACAACCAAGGAAACAAGAACAAAAACACAATCAACCACAACAATATAAACTAGCGCACCGGTTTGCCTGGTCCACCCAGGCAAAATGTTAACGGTTTTTGCTTGGGTGGACCCGCATACAACGTTTATTAAAGGAAAAACAGTGAATTTCTATCAATAATTAGTGAAAATGCGTCATTACACTTCCATGCTATTAACTCCATCATGTGATTTTCACAACTGTGGTCTCTTTCAAAGAGAAATTATATATTAGAAGCTATATTCGTATTCCAAAAACCATTATACCCTTTTTTGCGTCGATTGTCTTTAGAACTATCTAATCTATGAATAAGAGTGAAGTTAGGAAGTTAGTTTTCTGTTGAAAGGGTTCATGTTTCCACAAAACGAAGTAGTTCTGATGTTTGAAGTATTGTGCCATTGGTAATATCTTGGAAGTGCGCATTAAAGCTCTGCAATTTATGGAAGAATAATTGAATCGAAGATTTTTTTTGTGCCATAAAATCATAATGTGCCTTTCCAACAATATAAAGTCCAGAAGTACTTACTGCGCTACTATAAGCAACATATAGTGCCGCGCGACTGATTCCACTTCGAAGATGAACAGCCATTTGGAAATATGTAGCTCCCTGACTTTTGTAGATTGTGATCCCTTCAGCAGGTACAATTGAAAATTTTATTCTCTTAATCGTCACCTGCTCATTACGTTTATATTGAAAGGATATAATCAAATTTTCTATGGGTGTCCATTGAGGTTCAGTTGGATGTGGTCTCTTTCTTCTTGCATTCACTCCCACACTTTCATCAGCAAATAACTTCCATAAAGTAGTTGGATTTCTTATAGATATACGAATTTGTATGGAATATAAGAAATATAGAAATACTAAATCCAAAATTGCAAGTCAGTATCTCTTACCGTTTCTTCAGAAAATCTATTTCCACAGACAGACACACAGACAGGCCGACGGACAGACAGACGGACATAGCTAAACCGATTCAGGAGGTGACGAATATATATCAAGAATATAGAATATAGATCAAGAAAATAGATCAAGAATATATATACTTTTCCATTCCTACGACCTCTCCTTTAATGCGTTACAAACGGAAGGAGAAAATGAATATACTCTTACCCACAGGGTGTAGGGTATAATAAAAATAATACGAGTCAAAAAGAAGAGAAAAAGATGATCGTTATCCTTCGCAAATATCATCCTGCCATTGACTCTGCTGATGGAGACGTTCGTCCTTTTGAAAACCGATTTTTATCCATGACTATCAATCTACATCTCTCATCGTCTATGTATCTGTCTCTCTCTCTCTCTCTGTCTCTAAAACCGAGCCCTCAGGCTTTGGAGTAGTCCGAGAAAGATGGGAGTAAACAATGAGCAGCGCTCTTAAATAGCCAGAAGATTTTTTAAAAATGTTCCGAAAATTTTTCGGAAAAGTTTTTCAAGTCATTGGAAAACATTTAAATTCGCGTTCGATGATGATGATGAAGCGTTCTGGGAGAGAGACGAGGGTGGGGTAGTGATAGAGAGAGAGAGAAAGATATAACAAAAACTTGAGCAATTAATTGGAGATAAGCTTTCGGAAAAGTTGAAATAGCTCCATGTGGAATAGATGATCAGAGCGGCAGTATATCAGGGAGATATAAAAGAGTACGACCCAGAGAGCAAGAATCAGATAAAGCGAGATAGACAGCTACGGTAGAAGAGAATGAGAAGTACCAATAGACACTGTAGTGGCGCTTGTAGCCAAATTTTTAATAAATTTGCCCCACTGTGAAAACTTGGTACCTTTGACATATTACACATATATTGTCTCTTTTCTCCATCGAACACTTGGTACCTTCGCCACAATACATATGGCTGTCTATTTTCTCCGTCGATTTTCGATCGTGGAAAATGGGGCGAATTGAAAACACAATCGGTTTAGAAGGCTTTGTTCGAAGGGTCAGAGGACTTTCTTAATCATTAATAAAATAGCCTTGAACGAAGTCGGTTATTCAAAGTTTTTATAACTGGTCATATTCAGTTATATAAACTGTATTGAAAAACTGTATAAAAAAAAAAAAACAAAGTTTTTCACGGAAAATTTAATAAGTTTTAGATTTGTGCCAAAAATTGGGAAAACTGAATTTTCAGTTATAAATTTCTCGAAATTTCATAAGAATTTTACTGGGAAAAATTATTTCCATATCAACAAACATTCAAGTAAGTTGTTGAGTTTTTTTTTGTCCTTGTGTCACTGTAATAGGAAAAAAATCTTTTTTTTCATTAACTTTGGCAGTTGGGAGAGATAGAGACCCTTTCTCTCGCGTGGTGCTCCAGAGCACCACGGCTAGCATGAAATGGATACCATTAGATCTGTCACGGGGACAAGAGAGTGTTCAGACAGACAGAACAGTCACCGTCGCGCCGCCATCTAGCTCATCAGCTTCATCGTCAACACAATTATTACCCATCATATCAATTCAAATCTAAAGAAAATAATTAAATTCCCACCCGAAACGTTTAAATAACTAAGAACAATTTAAATTTTAACCAGCCCGGGAAGTTTTTCGATCATAGACAAAACTGTAGTTGGCGCATGAAAATTGCCACCGTGCAAAGTTGAACAAAAAGGAAAAAAAAAAGTGAACAAAATGAATAAACTCTACTTTGCAAAATTTTGAAGTAATTCTATTAATGTGTTAAACAATATAAAACGTGGATTAGTGTATAATTAAGCGTATAACTAAGTTAGTTTAGTGTTAGAATTTAAGTGTATTTTGAAAGAAGGAAAATTTTAATGAAAAAAAAATGTCTAAAAATCGCATTAAATTATGAGAAAAAAATAAGAGGATGATAAGTAATATAAAGATCCATATATAATTATAAAATAATAGAAAAATTACAAGTAAAATATAAAGGAAAATCATAAATCATTGCTATGTTAAAAGTGCATCGTGATTTTGCTTTCTGTTAACCCTCTGTTAACAACATGTTATTAGTTTTAGTGCTCTGTTATTAGAAGATCAACATAGCATCAAATTTGAGTGGCTGGTCAACCGTTCCTCTCTCGCGATCCGCCTCTCTTGTGTTCCACAACTCCCGCGATCGGTCTCCCCTTTCCTCTCTCTTTCTTTTTCTTCTCATCACTTCTAGGTTGTCTCAGCGATGAAAGATCTTTCAACGTGGGAGCGGCGATTATTGCAGTGAGTGAGTCTATATGCTTTTCTTTGCCTTTCTCTTTCTCCTACAGTTGACACTCTCATTTTTTTTGTTTATGAAAACAAAGCAGCAGAATGAAATGCAAGAGATTTTTGCCAGCTATGACTTGTTTTGGTTTTCTTTGCATTTCATGTTCTGTTTTCACGATCAGATTTTGCAACAACAAATGTAATTATGTTTCGCATGAAAACTATTAACATTTGTTTAACAGTCTTTTAATAATTTTTCCATATCGCGGATGAACACGATTAATGCAGCAACTGATTATATTTACAGTGGGCGAAATCTAACAAATTTCGATGAAATAAAATAAAACAATATTATTCGCACTTAATAAGTAAATGAACTAATTCTTTAGAAGAAAAACAGAAAAACTTATATTGAATAATAAAAAAAATAAATATATGATAATCAACTTTAAAATATCTGAAAAGGGTAAAAATAAAAACATTGCATTCGTCGGTTCATAACAATGTTATCCATCGACTCATACCTGAAATAAAATATTATAAACTATATGGATTTATATTACCTTATACTTACCTTTTAATTACCTTTAATCTTACTTACCTATAATTATATTTACCATTAATTTCACTTACCTTTAAATTTATTTATTTATCAATAATTTTACTTACTTTTAATTCTTTTCTCAGTCTTAATTAAGCCATCATGAATTACATTAGATTAGCTTGCATATATTATTCGCGACTAGATTTAAGTTGCCTTTTTGTTAATAAATTTTAGTTGAATATGAAGAACTAAAGTAGAAATGATTTTAAGGGTTTGTCGTTGGTTAGTGTGGTAGAAAGTTTTGTTTGTGGGATAATCGGATAACGAGGTTCGGAACCTAACGATGATCAGGTCGGGTGGGCTCGGAGTTGCTGCACCAACATCTTAGCACAACTCGCAATTTTTAAGACATTTCGGTGAGACATGTAAGAATCCCCAGTATCCCATATTATATTATTTGCACGCAAAATAAATCGTTTCGCATTGTTCTGAGTCCTTTTGCTACCGATGATAGGCAGCAAGACCTCACTCCCACTAGCCGTCGAGCTGAAGCCGGATTCCCCTGCGTGCCGCGACCTATCATTGGCAAGTTGACGATGTATAAAATTTTTCTGAGTCGCTACAGAACGTTGCATGTTACATTTTGGCGCCCAACGTGGGGCCCACACATTTACCGGTCATAATATTTAACATCTTTTGAGAAAAAGTTAATCGTTTTTTTTCAATATTTTGGTGTGGTCCCCAACAAAAATTTTCCTTTGTGATTGTCACAAGTCATCTCTAACGCGCTTTGACCTGTGTGCTGCAATTTTCCGATTTTGCATTTTCCGGAAATACAGCGCTTTGGTTTTCATAGCTAGTCGCTGACCCATATGCTCGTAAATAAAAATTGGATTAATAAACTTATTAGTTGCGTTCGGAATCTTTTAAGTTCCATTACAGACTTAACTGCCAGCGTAGCATTGTAGTTATGTGTAAATGTTCAATATTTCCAATGTATTTTCTTCTTTATCATGTCAAACCAATGTCTGCAAACAAACAAACAAACACCCGCCATGAATACGACTAAACACCTTAGAATCCTCAATTTAATTTTACTTTCTATTTAATAATACGCTTGAAATGAATTACGTATATTCTCAATCTCAGCCACTTCCGGTTGAAAAAATGACAATGGAAGAGTTGCTGGGACTTCCCCCAAGAAAGTTAACGACAGCGCAGTCGCAAGATAAGCAAGCTGATTATCAGCAAAATACTTTGACTTCAGATTTAAATTATAATAAAAACACTAGTCAGATAATGTCACAGGGTACAGAGACTGATACATTTGAGTTAAAATCAATTAATTCGCTTTCAGTTAATACCAAGCCAAGTTTTCTTGAACGGTGTAAACTACCCTCAAAACCAAAACGTTCAACTCTTAGGTTACGTATCTACTGGCACAAAATTAGATCCAGTCGAAAAATGGTTTTAAGTTCAGTTTTTGACGATTCAAACGATATGCGATATTTTGCTGAAGTTTCATTGTTCGGAAAATCTTTGGTTGGCTTGATGGAGACAGGCGCATCCATCAGCTGCATAGGTGCGCAAGCAGCTATTGATTTCTTGGATTCCAAGAGAGAATTTAAAAGGATAAGCTCTTCGGTACATACCGCTAATAGAAATCCACAGCCTATAATTGGTCTGCTTCAAACGTCAATAACATATAAAAAACTTACAAAGCAAATAACAGTTTACATTATTCCAAGTTTAGCGCGAAATCTTTACTTAGGAATTGATTTTTGGAATATGTACAATTTGTTACCACCTGGCTTACAAAATTCAAATGTGAAACAAAAGAGTCAACAGATCGAGTCCTTTATGTTAGCCCAACATTGGAATCAAAGCACGTCGCAGCGAAACAAAGATAAGTTCCGAAGCTCACTTTGGTGATCGCAGCTACAAGCGGTATCAGCCTTGTGGTTTTTTTATTCCCCAAGCCTGATTTTGGCGGGGGGGTTTTGTAGTGGCGCTTGTAGCCAAATTTTTAATAAATTTGCCCCACTGTGAAAACTTGGTACCTTTGACATATTACACATATATTGTCTCTTTTCTCCATCGAACACTTGGTACCTTCGCCACAATACACATGGCTGTCTCTTTTCTCCGTCGATTTTCGATCGTGGAAAATGGGGCGAATTGAAAACACAATCGGTTTAGAAGGCTTTGTTCGAAGGGTCAGAGGACTTTCTTAATCATTAATAAAATAGCCTTGAACGAAGTCGGTTATTCAAAGTTTTTATAACTGGTCATATTCAGTTATATAAACTGTATTGAAAAACTGTATAAAAAAAAAAAAACAAAGTTTTTCACGGAAAATTTAATAAGTTTTAGATTTGTGCCAAAAATTGGGAAAACTGAATTTTCAGTTATAAATTTCTCGAAATTTCATAAGAATTTTACTGGGAAAAATTATTTCCATATCAACAAACATTCAAGTAAGTTGTTGAGTTTTTTTTTGTCCTTGTGTCACTGTAATAGGAAAAAAATCTTTTTTTTCATTAACTTTGGCAGTTGGGAGAGATAGAGACACCCTTTCTCTCGCGTGGTGCTCCAGAGCACCACGGCTAGCATGAAATGGATACCATTAGATCTGTCACGGGGACAAGAGAGTGTTCAGACAGACAGAACAGTCACCGTCGCGCCGCCATCTAGCTCATCAGCTTCATCGTCAACACAATTATTACCCATCATATCAATTCAAATCTAAAGAAAATAATTAAATTCCCACCCAAAACGTTTAAATAACTAAGAACAATTTCAATTTTAACCAGCCCGGGAAGTTTTTCGATCATAGACAAAACTGTAGTTGGCGCATGAAAATTGCCACCGTGCAAAGTTGAACAAAAAGGAAAAAAAAAAGTGAACAAAATGAATAAACTCTACTTTGCAAAATTTTGAAGTAATTCTATTAATGTGTTAAACAATATAAAACGTGGATTAGTGTATAATTAAGCGTATAATTAAGTTAGTTTAGTGTTAGAATTTAAGTGTATTTTGAAAGAAGGAAAATTTTAATGAAAAAAAAATGTCTAAAAATCGCATTAAATTATGAGAAAAAAATAAGAGGATGATAAGTAATATAAAGATCCATATATAATTATAAAATAATAGAAAAATTACAAGTAAAATATAAAGGAAAATCATAAATCATTGCTATGTTAAAAGTGCATCGTGATTTTGCTTTCTGTTAACCCTCTGTTAACAACATGTTATTAGTTTTAGTGCTCTGTTATTAGAAGATCAACATAGCATCAAATTTGAGTGGCTGGTCAACCGTTCCTCTCTCGCGATCCGCCTCTCTTGTGTTCCACAACTCCCGCGATCGGTCTCCCCTTTCCTCTCTCTTTCTTTTTCTTCTCATCACTTCTAGGTTGTCTCAGCGATGAAAGATCTTTCAACGTGGGAGCGGCGATTATTGCAGTGAGTGAGTCTATATGCTTTTCTTTGCCTTTCTCTTTCTCCTACAGTTGACACTCTCATTTTTTTTGTTTATGAAAACAAAGCAGCAGCATGAAATGCAAGAGATTTTTGCCAGCTATGACTTGTTTTGGTTTTCTTTGCATTTCATGTTCTGTTTTCACGATCAGATTTTGCAACAACAAATGTAATTATGTTTCGCATGAAAACTATTAACATTTGTTTAACAGTCTTTTAATAATTTTTCCATATCGCGGATGAACACGATTAATGCAGCAACTGATTATATTTACAGTGGGCGAAATCTAACAAATTTCGATGAAATAAAATAAAACAATATTATTCGCACTTAATAAGTAAATGAACTAATTCTTTAGAAGAAAAACAGAAAAACTTATATTGAATAACCTTAATAATAATAAAAAAAATAATTATATGATAATCAACTTTAAAATATCTGAAAAGGGTAAAAATAAAAACATTGCATTCGTCGGTTCATAACAATGTTATCCATCGACTCATACCTGAAATAAAATATTATAAACTATATGGATTTATATTACCTTATACTTACCTTTTAATTACCTTTAATCTTACTTACCTATAATTATATTTACCATTAATTTCACTTACCTTTAAATTTATTTATTTATCAATAATTTTACTTACTTTTAATTCTTTTCTCAGTCTTAATTAAGCCATCATGAATTACATTAGATTAGCTTGCATATATTATTCGCGACTAGATTTAAGTTGCCTTTTTGTTAATAAATTTTAGTTGAATATGAAGAACTAAAGTAGAAATGATTTTAAGGGTTTGTCGTTGGTTAGTGTGGTAGAAAGTTTTGTTTGTGGGATAATCGGATAACGAGGTTCGGAACCTAACGATGATCAGGTCGGGTGGGCTCGGAGTTGCTGCACCAACATCTTAGCACAACTCGCAATTTTTAAGACATTTCGGTGAGACATGTAAGAATCCCCAGTATCCCATATTATATTATTTGCACGCAAAATAAATCGTTTCGCATTGTTCTGAGTCCTTTTGCTACCGATGATAGGCAGCAAGACCTCACTCCCACTAGCCGTCGAGCTGAAGCCGGATTCCCCTGCGTGCCGCGACCTATCATTGGCAAGTTGACGATGTATAAAATTTTTCTGAGTCGCTACAGAACGTTGCATGTTACAACACTGGAAAAAGCGGAGGCACAGACAATAAATGAGGCTAAAAGACAGAATTAAAGTGAATCGAGAAAGAATCTGGAATTATTTTTATTTTACTTCTTCTGGAACGAAGAATTCAATGGCTTCATTTTCGTTGTAAAGTGGTCACCAAGGAGATCCTTAAAACCTTTTCGTCGAGGTACAGCGAGGAAAAAAAAGGAGGATATGAAGAAAAATCCCAAGAACAACAACGCATTGCAAATGCCAGTGAACTCTGCTGAAAATGCTCAGGTTCGAAGAACCTTTCACTTTTCCTATATCCTCATCCGATAACTCTTTTCCAGCTGGTTTTTCCTCGAAAGCTTTTTTTCTATTCTTAATTCTCACTCTATCTATCTTCCTATTTGTTTTTTTTTTTTTTCATTATTTCATGAAACATCATTCATCAATTTCAGCTCAGAACCTTTATCGTAGTGAAAAAGTGAAAGAATCGTCATGACCACTGATTACCTCTGATGTCCTTTGTTTGAACTAATGATTGTCAAAATGATATTTTCAGGGTACTTAACATAGAGACTTCTGTGATTAACTTTCGTAGTTCCTGCTGTGAAGGATCAGGTGTTATCAAGAATTTAATTTCTTTCTGTGGAAATATTTCATGGTAACGAATACGAATATTCTCCACGATTATATCTCTTTAGTATCATCTTCTTCACATTTATTTCATAGTTTTTAAAGTACACCATTTTGTGTTGGCGACTTTTCCTCTTGCCATTTCCAAAGGACTTCCTTCCAAACACACGACTTCCTCCGGTCGACCTTTATAATTTTTTATGTACATGAGTTTTTGTGTGTTTTATTGATAAATGCCAATAAAATTCCACTTTTACAAAGACAAACACACACTGACACCTTTAACCTTTGTCATAAATACCTTAGAGGGAGGTAGGAAGCGATGTGAATAGAGAACAGCCCAGTGCGTGGGTGAACTCGGTTCAAAGAGTGATTAAATCGAAATTGGGAAAAGGACAAGAGGAAAATAGTTGGGAACAAGCAGACGATGCCAAAGGGAAGAGAAGAGGAAGGAGAAGTGATTAAGTGAACTGCTATGAAACATCAAATTCAATGGCTACGCTTTCCAACATGTGTTGGGCCCAAATGAAGGATCTGCTCCATCAGAAATTCCAAACCAACTGAAAGAGAACGGAAGAAGTGGGATGCTGACGTAGAGAGAGAGAGTGAATAAGAGATAAAGTTTCCAGGGGCCGACAAGTACTAGAGGTCCACCTAACCAAGGACGAGCGACCTCTTCTGCTGTTGCTGTGGTGAACAACCTATTGAACTTAAATTAATCCTCTTCCTTCTCCTTCTACTCATTCCATCATCATCACCACACTCCGGTCCCTCCGCTGAAAACGTCATCCGTCGTCGTTGACACTTCCAGGTCTCACATCAGCCTGCATCCGAGACCATGCGAATTCCCACGTGAGTATCCTGGAAGGGTTATAATCTTTGAAGAGAGCCAGATCAAATTGTGGCTCAGTCAAATTGTGACTGTGATTTCTATTTAGGGATTTTATAGTCTGGGAGAAAATCTAAGGGTTTTACATTTTTGAGGAAATTAAACTTCTAAATTTTCGTTTTTTTTTTAACTTATTATTTTCTATTTTGGAACCCGGCAATCGAGCCGATGTTTAAAAATTCTCGTGAAACTCTACAATTCAGAGAGAGCTCAACTCTACAAGAGAGAGAAAGAAGAAGAGAACTTGCGCAAACTCCGGAGAGCAGGACGAAGATGTCTTGAATCATATGTGAATGTTTTCATGAGTCTGAGGGCAACACACCTGACAGCTGATTGAGAACTTCCGCTCTGTAGATTCAGAGAGAAAATTACAGAACAGAGGGAGAGCACACAGTGTTGATGACTAAGAGTGTGAAATCCGAAACACGTGATCGGCACGAGTATCCAAGAACACGAAAAAAATATAAAAAAAGCAAAAAATAAATTGAATGAAAAATAAGTTAAGCCTTTCCTCGTTGTGAGCTACAATAATGATTAGATGCTCGATAATGCAACTATCAATACTTCGCCATGGAGGCAACGACGAACCACATCCAGATTCAGCTACGACTGTCCTTTTAATTTTTTCTTCCATCCTCTAGATTTCCTCCTTTCTTTCACATTTCATTCAGTACCGCGAAGTAGAAGAACTTGATGCTTCCTTGAAAGCAGAATTAAGTTGAAATCGATTAAAAATTCGTCTCGTGTGACGTTGACATTCGTCTTATTGAGCGTCTGTATGAAATATCTACATTAGTATGGGCGTTTTGATTCTCTATTATTATTACCCATTTATAGAGTATGTGGGTGTGCTTTATCTATTTCGTTATTTATGGATCGGAATGATACAAACTGTTTTCGAATTTAATATCTTTTTTAATTTGCATTCATTTTCGAAATATCAATTTTAATTAATTTGTTAAAAACGAAACCCACAAGATTTAGAAGTAAAATAACAACTGATGTCGTCATCGAAATGAAACAAGAAAAATAACAAAAGGAATTCGGACACCAAACTTCAGATGTATATAGAGGTGTGTGAGTGGGACCAGAAGAATAAGAAGCTATCCTCATAAACGAAGCTAGCATAATTACATAAAGTGTAAATTTATGTCCTGTTGCCATGCGGCGAACCCTAATCTTAACAATTTATTCATTCATCCAATCAAATCAAGAGTGGGAGTGGGATAGATAAAGAGAGATGGTTGGGAGTGGGAGTGAGAGAAAGAAGCAGAGAAAATAAAGCACACCTACGCGCATTATAAATCGCGCCACGCCCTTTGAAATGGGGCGCGGCACCGAACTACTCGAGAGCACAAGAACTGTAATTAAAACCTGCGACATTTTAAATGCCTCCTACCCCCAACCCCTCATTTATTCTCCCCAACTTCCTTTACCATCGCCACCTACCGCGACCTACTCTATCCAGGCAAGCCCCCTTTTCCAGCTGAGTGGAACCGCCATCAGCTCGTTGCAATTTGCGAATGAATGAATGCAAGCTAATGATTTGTTAAAACATAAACGGGGAACTCGGGAGTCTCCACGGAAGCCTCTTCACTTAGGGGGTGTGGCCGCCAACTCCCAACTGCAGTCCTCTCAAAGCCTCACTCAAAGAACGGCGGATCGGAAAAAGAAGAGGATGTTGGCAATTTTGGGGGAGGTCATGGCTGTTCAATGGACTCCATCATAAGGCATTCGGTGGGCTCCGAGGAAGTGGTTTCAGTGGCACCCAGCTCTGGATCTACGGTGGTTGGTTTCTGGAAAAACCCTTTTAACCCAGATTGAAACATGAAATTAGTTTTCATTTATGATGAAGTCATAATGCCGACGTCGGTGGCGATAGCGATGAATTATTTGGCTACCAAATTACCTTTGTTGGTAGCCAAACCGCCAAAGGATTTCCTCGTTCTCGCCCTTTTCCTCTTCTTCAATCTCTATTACACTTTCTGTATTTCTCTCTCTGTTTCACTACTTTCGTTCTACATCCCCGCTCGGAAGCAATTCGAAACGGAAATAAAGGAGAAATCCCGTCGATGTCGTGGATTTGCACTGAATTGTATGCGTTTGTGATGCCGATCTTTCAGAGAGGTGGAGGTAAATGGTGCAACGATAGCCACTGATGGATTGGAGGCGCTGAAGTTTCGTTGGTTGGCTTTGAAATCCGGAAACCTCACTTGAAGGAAACATTCCTTGGAGCAACAAGCGTATTGTGATCAGGGATTGACCAACAAAGAGAGTTCAATCAGTAAGTAGGAGAGGGAAATCAGTCAGTAGTGGCGGTGAAAAAACACATGAAAGGAAAAGAGAGGGAGATTGGAAAGCAGAAGAAGGGATATCCAGACAGATATTGTATATGAAAATAAGGAATCAATATATCAAAAACATCAAAACAACTCAAACGTAAATCCTTTGCTTATTTTATTATCGCAACTTAATCCGAATGAACTCCATGACCTCACCCAATTCTGACTCCCTAAATCGGGTCGTTGCCTTCAAATCAGTGCAACGGTCGTCGCCACACAACGTTCTCTAGAGAACACCGTGGGACGATACTAACTACCTATAATTACTGCTTTGCAAACGGTTCCTTCGACTTCTGAACTCTCGAAATTATAGGCCTCGGCTCCCAAGGGCTTCACACGACAACACTGATAATAGAGCAGGCGGACACATAAATAGAACAATTGGAACGGGCGGAGTGAAGGACGAACAAACAGTCACACAACGAGAAAGACACTGACACAGATCGACTGACAAACGGCGAGACAGACAGAGAGACAAACAGTCAGTCAAACAGTCAACAGGCAATTCTTGTTGAACATGGTAGTCGTTGGCTCCACATATAATTTGTCCTCCTCCCGTGGGTGGACATTCACGTCCATCGCTCATTAATCTACCCGCCAATCTATCCTTCAATCCGTCCACGTGTATGAGGGCTTTTAACATTATTAATAACACTTTAATTAAACAAATTACTGGAGACAGTTGAACTCGCTGCGTAATCGATTAATCGATCGCACGATGGAGAGCTTCCGATAGGAACACAAAGCCAAGTACAACTACAACAATTACACAAATATAAATGGACGGATAGGTAGGACACGTGGTGCTTCCTGGATCTGGGAGGATTAGTCCTCGTCACCTCGGGCGCATTTCAGTCTATCGAACGTAACTGTCCACAAGTCATGTGATTAATAAATCATCCTGGTCGGTGAGGAAGGTAGAAAGAGAAGGAAGGCCACGAAGGATTTCGTACGAGTACGAATAGGCCAAAGTTGAGGATTCGTAATTTGCGCCGGCGGATGGTGGTCCTGACAGCCCGAAACAGAGATGAAATGATACACAGAGGACAGATCGTCGAACGTCGATTTCAGTATGAAATCTGTCACTGGAACTCTTCTAGTTCCCAAATCTCAGTCTCTACCTCTTTCTCTGTATCTCGTTCTCCCCCCTCTTTCTCTCTCACTCTCTCTAAACTTTCATTTCATAGCAAATAACTGTCAGTTGGCTCGTCAGAAATCAGGCCAAGTGACGGCCAGTTGTTGACCACTTGAGGCGAAATTCTTCTAATTTTCCGCTCTATATATTGTAATGATACAACTATCGGGCCCATGTTTCGGGCACCAATATCTGTATTGGATAACCTCCTTCATCTCTTTCAGGGCTCGCTTCCACCAAGGCTCACTCAGCTCTTGGCGGTTCTCAATCATTGGCAACGGCGTGCATGCTGGCCGCCGGCTAGAAAGATCAGCGGAAAGGGGGGTTCGGTTTGTTGCCGCCGATTGCACGCGAGCTTCGGAGGAAACCTACAAAATTATTTTTATAGTTCATGCACTGATAGGGGGGGAGAAGAAAAGAAGAAGATGACAAGAACAACGATTCTGGAACTAACTCGAAAATTACAACTGCAAGGAAAAGTTAGAAGAAAACAAAAAAAATGACCTGTTCGCCAATTGCCTATCAATCATCGGTTGGGCTGATGTCAATACTCAACTCTTACCCTCCCATCCATGAGTTCATCTCAGAATCATGATTTTTAGAACTCCCAATAATCCGCCTTCGCGACCTACGACCTCCGGGATAAGTAGTTACAATTTAATAAAGCAGGTTGAATTTAAACATTATTTATTGATTTCGCGTACGCGAAAAAAATCGTTAATTCACAAAACTTATTTACTACCGGAAAATTTTACATTATTCTCTCATATAATATCTTTATATATTCAAAGGGAAATATATAAGAATTATAAATATAAATATATATATATGGATCCGTATTAAATTTGCACTGGCAGCAATACAAAAACCAAAAGCAATTAACCAAATTATAAATTACACCGAAAAAAATGACGAATCGTGAAATTAAGAAAAATACATTTAGAAAAAAAAGTAGTTACACGATAAAATTATTTGTTTCTAGTATTATTGCCAATGCAAGGACAAAAAAAAACTAAACTAACTATGAACTACAATTACAAAAGAAAATTATACACTTAATTAATTTTTAAGTTTAATTAAAGAATAATAAGTGCAAAAAAAAAAAATATATAAATACAAGGAAACTTAAACCACAAACTAAACTAACAACATTTTCAATATTTAATTATAATAATTTTTTTTTTTTTCAATAATCTAAAATAACGCGTTCGCTGCTCATGTCCTTCGCTGGATTTCGTTGGAGCTCATAAATATATATAAATAGTTCTGGTTTGACTCACCAAGCTTGGGTTTTGGTCGTGGGTTTCGTTTGGTTAACATATATAGGCATACATTTAGGGGTAACATTTACAATACGTCACAGGGTGGGGAGAAGGAAGGGGAAAACAAACACACAAATATCTTCGGCGATCTCTACGGGTTCTGATACCGGGTCTGGATACTGGATTTAGAATCAAGATCGACGAGCTGGTATCTTCCGCCAAATTGCGGAGCTGGAACTGCTGTCTGTCCTCATACGGGGTTGCTCGATATGTTTTTTTCTGATTTTTGGGTGGGCTCGAACACTTCGCGCACGTGTTTTCTTCTTCGCGCTTCCGTTGCCTACTTTTAGGCTAAGTCTTTTGCGAATTGCACACACGTGGTTGAATTTTCTGTTGTTCGTTATTTTTGGAACAATTTTTCAGTTTTTTTGTTGGGCTTGCCGACTTTTTACACCATCTAACACTTTTTTCCACTCTTTTTTTTTTTTTTTGTCCTCTTTTCCGTTGTTTTCGTGATTATCTTGCGATTTCGCAAGTTCGCTCAAAAAAAATTCTTCACTCACGTGTAGTGTTCGTTCGAGTACGAGTAAAAATACTCGTATACTCGAGTAAATGGCGCGATAAACGATTATTTTTTGAATCGACTATTTGTTACAAATATTTTGACGGTACCGACTAAATTGACAATATATTGAAATTTTTTATTTATTTATAATTTTGATACAAAAATGCATTACAAAAATTCAAACACTAACAACAGGTTGAGATGATTTCCTAGACTTTTGAATGTATCAAACAAAATAAATAAATAAAACTATCTACATAATATTTGATTGAATATAATATTTTACTGTTAACTGTTAGTTAAAAACACATTACGTCAGCTTTTAGTTTCTAGAGGCGCTTAAAGTGCAGGTTTTCGTGTGTATATGTACGTATATGTGAAATGAGTACGAGTACGATTATACCGACTTTTAAATCCGATTACTTCTTTTCGCACCGATTTTTAGTTGACATTTTGTTTTTGACTACTCGCATCGACTACACACCGGTATTGGAACGTCACTACTCACGTGGACTAGTGGAATGTTCTGCACGGTACGGTTACTTGCCTACTTTTAGGCCTAGGTGGTTCAGCGCGCGGAAATCACACGATTCTTCGTGGTTCCTCTTTTCCAAGTTTTAACAATATTTGAAAATTACGTCATTCTATTCACAAATTATAACACACGTATATGATAGATAATTTTTCGGAAATTTTTTCTTAATTTTTGTGTTTCAAGCGCGATTAGAATTTATTTTATTATTTACTCGCCAAAGAATTTTTCGACACACAAAAAAAAGTTTAAAAATTTTTTCTTGTTCTTTATCGGAAACGCGCTGTAGTTATCGGCACTACTGCACTACTTACATCGGCGGTCGTTCGGCGGCGGATTCAAAAATACAAAAAGAGGCCGGTTCATGGTTGTGAGCCCTTTTATATTTTTCCCAAATAGCGGACTTTTGGGTGGCGTGATTTTTCTATATATATATATAAAGCCCTACCAGTTCCCCTTCTTCTCAAGTGCATAAGAATCCGTTTGTTAGAATTTTTTTTTTTTGTTCTGTTCTTTAATGTTTTTTAATTCTCTCTCCCATGCGGTTGTATTGGTGGTAACTTGAGTCGAATATCGCTCAAGCCGAAGGTTCAGGTCCCTGCTAAGGTGGTCCAATCTGCAGGTTGGTACTGCAGTTCCACTTTGGTAATTTCCCAATTGTGGAACGTAAGCTTTGGAACCTAAGAACTCGAGGATCAGCTGTCAGATGTGGATGATGGATCTGACCACCGAAGTTGAAAAGGAGGAGAAAACCAAATCAAATAAACACAACGAGAAAAGAAATAGGTCTTTGGGAACCATGCGAACATTGGCACAGTTGAGCTGAAAAGTCGCCTGTTACAATATTTTGATTCGCATCAAGAGTTCTTCATCCTTCCGTTCCTCTTGCTTGGGAAAAACCAAGGAAAACCCTTGCTTACATTATTCCATCTATCTGATCTACCATTATATGCTTCGTTCTATTATATTTCTATTGACCTCTTCCTTATCCTATTTTCCCTTAACCTTATTTATTATATCATACTCGTTGTTTTTATTATGAAATTCCTCTGATACTCTTATATTCACATAATCCTATTTGTTCATCCGCAACCCTTTATATTTTCTCTATATTATTTTCATACCTTCAATAATGTTTACGCCAAACATCGAATCACCACTGATCAGGTTTAGATTCATGTTTGTCTATATGTTGAGAAACATTGTTCAATGTTTTAGGGCTTTGTGTAGGTGTATATAGGAATCGTCGGAAAAGTCTCCAGTTTGATGTGTGTAAGGGTCACGAATCCATCCGAAGTTCTCCGACGATCACTTGCAATTTAGATCACATAGGTGATAGTTCTTTCGTAAGTTTCGGATCTCAAAGAGAGATCATTTTCAATTCGGGTTTTGCTTCACATAGGTGAACGACCATAATTATTATTATTCACATAGGTGAGAGATCGCAGATCAAATATAATAAAGAATATTTATTACCCCAAACATTTTCAGTGTTTTTGATTTTGTGACGATTCATGCTGCGGTACGAGATTTGCTGCCGATTTTTAATTGCCGATTTGCCGGACGGACAATTTTGGTTTTACCGACGACAATTCAACTGCGCGAAGCATCCACCCCCCAGCCCCGCTACTAAGCCCAGAGCACCAGCCAACTTTAATTACTTGCGAGATCGCTCTACAAATAAGTTTCAGAATTTTGTTACTTCATTAATTTTTATAACTTCTTTTCTCTCCTTTTTAAAAATCTCCTTGACCTATATTTTCTCAAATCGAACCCCTGCTCGCCATTACCATCAGGAACTCTTCCGCTTCTCGGGTTACACCGCAGGCGGATTATTATGCAGTTGTTTTGAATGCAGTCACCAACGATTCTATGCCCTCCACCCACGTACTGATTGTTGTGTTCTTGAGTAAGTGATCTTTATTACTGAAACTTAAGTACATGTAATAGAAATATATCTTAACAGGGTTGCATATTTAAGTATTAAATATATATATAAGTAGCAGAGTAGTATATAAGTAGTAGTAGTAAGTAGTATAGTATTATTAATATAGTTGTAAGTATAAAGTATAAAGCAATAAAGACATTAAATAATAATATTAAAATAATATTAACATATTATTACAACATCTTCCCTTTTTAAATTATATATACTGCAAACGTGATGGAGGGTTTACTTTTCTGCCTCTCTTTGTAACATAGTTACTTTCTTCATTATTTTCAGTATCAGATTCTTCATTGTTAAATATTTCATTTTCAACTTCATTATTATTTTCTTCATTAACAATTGATTTTGGATTTTCATTATCTAAAGTTACTTCAGATTTTCTTTCAGGCTTCTTAAATATATGTTCTCTATTTCTACGATAAATTGCGCCTTCGCAATCTTGTACCATATGAGATCTAGGTTCTTTACAATTATCAATAATTGTTCCAGGAAACCAAACCGATGTTGGATTTCGTTTGAACATTACATTTTCTCCCTTATACACAGGCTTTAAAACTTTGGTTCGTTTATTATACGTATTAAATGTTTTTAACAATTTAGATTTTTTATGTTTTTCATACAGCTTATTATTTATTATTTTAGGTTTAAGATTTTTTAAAATAGTTGGAATTTTAGTTTTTAACTTGCGCGACATTAGTAATTCAGCGGGACTATTCATATTTTCTTTAGGAGTGTTTCTATAATTAAGCAAAGCAATATACGGATCAGTGTTACTCTCTTGACATTTGATCAGCATTTTTTTTTTCGTTTGTATGGTCCGCTCAGCTAACCCATTAGATCTGGCGACATACGGACTTGACGTTTTATGTTCTATGTTCCATTCATTACAAAATTCTTTGAATTCTTTTGAATTATATGGTGGACCGTTGTCCGAAATAAAAATATACGGTATGCCATGTCTTGCAAAAATTGATTTCAATTTCGTTTTCACCTCTGAACTGGTAAAGCCATTGTTTAATAAATCTATTTCAACATATTTAGAATAATAATCAACTACTAATAAATACTTCTTTTTATTAAATTCGAAAATGTCACATCCGACTTTGAACCATGGAATATTTACTATGTCATGAGGTAAAAGTTCTTCTTTAGCATTTGAATTTTGATGCTTCATACATATTTCGCAATTTGTAACCATGTCATATATATCGTTGTAAAAATTTGGCCAATAAACTGACTGTCTTGCCAAACTTTGAGTACGTTGTACTCCCATGTGACCTTCATGTAAATTTTTTAAAATACCACTTCGTAATATACTTGGAATAATTATTTGATTATTCTTGAACAAAATTCCATCAACGACACTGAGATCATCTTTAATTTTGTAATATGGCTTTATGTTTTCTTCCACTAGCTTTTTATTTTGTGGCCAACCACTATGAATATATTTCAAAAGTTTTTGAAAAGTATCATCTATCTTTGAATATTGCTTTATATTGTTCATTTCAACTGTGGAAACTTCAATTTGTTGCATTAATAAATCGCAATGCAAAGTTAACTCTTCATCAAATTCAGCTAAACTAGTTTCCTGCAGAGGTGCTCTCGAAAGTGTGTCTGCTATAAACATGTATTTTCCTGGCTTATATTCCACCTCTAAGTCATATAATTGTAGTCTGAGCATGAATCTCTGCAATCTAGCTGGTATCTTATATAGTGGCTTTTTGAATAGTGATACTAATGGCTTATGATCCGTTTCAACTAAGATTTTTTGACCATACACATATTGATGGAAGCGAGTGCAGCCGTACATAATCGCAAATAGTTCTTTTTCAATTTGTGCGTAATTAATTTGAGTGTCTGTTAGTGATGCTGATGCGTATGCAATTGGATTTTTGTCATGAAATATTGCTGCTCCTAAAGCATATTTGGATGCATCAACAGACAATGTTATTTTCTTATTAGGGTCAAAATATGTAAGTACTGGAGCTTTTGACAATTCATTTTTTAAATTTTCGAATTCTTTCTGCTGTATTGAATTCCAGTGCCACTGCACATTGTTTTTTAATTAATCTCTTAAATGTTTATTTTTTGACTGTAAATTTTCGATGAATTGTCCTAAATAATTGACCATACCTAAGAATCGCTGCAATTCAGTTACTGTTGTAGGTGCTGGCATTTTTTCAATTGATTTTATTTTGTCTTCGTCAGGAGTAACACCATTCTTATCGAAAATATGACCAATAAATTTAATTTTTTCTTTACAAATTTTTGACTTTTCTTTGTTAAATTTGATGCCAACATTTTTGGCTCTTTCTAGAACTTTAGCTAAAATATGATTATGCTCTTCAATACTAGATGCATAAATTAAAAAATCGTCAATATAGATAATTAACCCGTCTATGTCATCAAAGAGTTTGACCATTTCTGAGTGAAATATTTCAGGCGCAGCGTTAATGCCAAAAGGAAGTCTCAAAAATCTAAAACGACCATAGGGTGTATTAAAAGTACACAATTTGGAGGATTTTTCATCTAGAGGGATCATCCAAAATCCACAATTAGCATCTAACGAACTGAAAAATTTAGAACCTGCTAATTTAGCTTTACATTCGTCACTATTAGGAAATGGAAAGTGTGGTCTGAGTATTGCCTTATTCAAATTTCGCGGATCTAGACATAATCTTAATTTGCCATTAGGCTTTTTTACCAAAACTATTGAATTTACCCATTCGGTAGGCTCATTTTCAGGCATAATCACTTTCAACTCAACCATTCTTTCCAATTCATTTTTTAAATCTTTGTACAATGTGTATGGTATCCTTCTTGGAGGATTTATAACTGGTTCACAATTTTCTTTCAGCTTTAAGCTGCATTTGTTTTTTAAAAGACCTAATCCTTCAAAAACTTCAGCATAATCATTAATAGTTTTACATGAAATTACATTAATATCTTTAATTAAATTTAATTCAATAGCCGTGTCTAAACCGATTACATTTTTACATTTCAAGTTTACAATATGAAATATGCAATTAATACTACTATTATTTAAAGTCACATTTGTATTAATTATACCAATTACAGGAAGTTTTTCGCCGCTAAATGTTAATAAACGTGTGCTTGATTGCATTGGAGTTTTATTTAAATTTAAATACGATGCAGTTGTGAGTGATAGTATATTGGCTTGCGCGCCAGTATCAATAACACAATTTACATCACATTTATTGATTATAACTCGTACTGTCCAGTCTTGTCTATGCTTATAATGACTTGTTCCTTTGATGTTTATTGTTTCGCCATCCTGCCTTCGTAGCTCGTTGCCAGTTGATCTGCTTTTAGACGTTTCTGCTTCTTCCCGTGCGTTTATTGTTTCGCGTTCCCACCTTCCTTGCTCGTTAATAGTTGATCTTATTTT
This sequence comes from Coelopa frigida, assembly GCA_017309665.1. Taxonomy (NCBI): domain Eukaryota; kingdom Metazoa; phylum Arthropoda; class Insecta; order Diptera; family Coelopidae; genus Coelopa; species Coelopa frigida. Next base: position 27,618,203 of record CM029561.1, read on the forward strand.
TGACGTTTCTGCTTCTTCTCGTACCATTCCCAGGAAAAGTTCCTCTTCGCCGTTTTCGTCACATGACTCGTATACTTTGTTCACATATTTTTTGTACAATGGCTTATGTTGTTGTTGTTGTGATCTATTATGCTGCGTCTTATAATGTTGTTTGTTTGACTTGTGGTAACACATTTTAGCGAAATGGTCTTTTTTATTACATACGTAACAAGTAGCACCTTGTGCTGGACATTTATTACGATGTATTTGTCCACATTTTTTACACGTATGCACTTTTTGATTTTTGGAATATTCTTTTTTTATTACAGCTACATAGCTGTTAGAGACGTCACTCACACGTAGCTTATTTGAATTTTCTTTGGCTATATCTATATTTTTTGCAATTTCAATTGCTTTTTCTAGCTTTAAGTTACCTTCTGTAAGTAGTCTTTCTTTTATTTGGGAAAAGTTTGAAGCCAGACCGCAAACAAAAATGTCTCTTATGAGATCGTCTCGGAGATTGCCAAATTCACACGTTAAACTTAAATTTTTTAACTGTGTAATAAATTCGTCTATTGTCTCATCACTATTCTGTTTTTTTTGTAAAAAATTTGTGTCTTTCCATTACAATGTTCACTTTGGGAATAAAATAATTGTCGAATTTTGTTATCAAATCTTTATATTTTACGAAGTCCAAGTCTTGATTAAATGAATTGAAAATAATTAAGCACTCCGGACCAAGATGATGCAATAACAATGCGACTTTTCGTTGATCACTTTGATCTTCTAAACCTGAAGCACGCATGAATATTGTAAATTGGTTTTTCCAATTTTTCCACGTAACCGACTGATTTGATGATTTCAGATCCATTGGACTAATTGCAGTTGCGAACGACATAACCTGACTTTGTGGCTGTACCGGTGCACGTGTTGGCTCTGTGCTTGTCGACGATTTTACGTCATCCGGCATTTTATATATTTTTTGGTTAATATCAATATTAGTTTATTCGAATTTACTGTGCAATTTTACACTTCTTTTTTGTTTTATAACACGTGACTGTCGATTATTCTAGCGTGGTTCACACTTGACACCATGTTGTGTTCTTGAGTAAGTGATCTTTGTGTAATAATCAGGTGCATATGATTAAATTAATCCATTCACGCGTCCATTCATATTCGTGCATCATCAATCTACGCAGCCAAATGCGAAGCTTCACACTCTCATATGCACGCATTTCACGCAATGCGAAGGATCATAAAAACACATGTATACATACAAAGCAACGAACCAACAACAATACCACGCGTCGCGCAGTCAAAAAACACAAACAAAGCAAATAGACAAAAAACACAAACAACGCAAATGGTCGTAAACCATAAACGACGCACCACGCTCAAAAACATTTCTCTCGAAAAAAGAGAGAGAGAGAGGGTCTCTACCTAACACCCGAAGATTCTCGAATGGTCCACCCGAAGATTCCCGAATGGTTCACCCGAAGATGATCGAGAGACCGAGTACCCGAGCATACGGACGGACAGGCTCAATGTCCGAGCCGCTCAAAGGTCCGAGCCGCTCAAAGGTCCGAGCCGGCTCAAAGGTCCGAGCCGGCTCGGGCAAGGTCCGAGCGCTCGGACATTTAAGGCTCGGGTGTCCGGACAGGTTCAAAGGCTCGAGCTGAAATCGAGAACACTGATTTAAATTGCATGCCCACTTTTTATGCTCTTCTTTTCTTCCTCTTTTATACTCCTTTCAGTCCTATGTGTTGAGTGTCGACAGTAGCATCTTCCTCGAAAATCCTTTGATCCTCTGAGCAAAACAATTATACAACTAGATGAAGAAGAGTAGGAAGCGAAAAGTAAAACATGAGGAAAAGCACTCAATTTAATTCAATTTTGAAAATTAAAATGTAATTGTTCCCGCTTATCGTTTATTTAGACACTTAACAGCAGCCGCTTCCTTTCTTTCTCTCTCTCTCTCTTTCTTTCTTTGTCATTTCCTTTATCTCTATTTTTCTCTCTATCTTTCCTATTCTCCATGACGGAGTTGTTGACGAAGGATTCAGAAGAATTCACTGCATTGGTGATGCCAAGGAAAATATCTGCAATGCCAAAAATAAGGATGAGCAAGAAACGAAGTCGGCAAACCTTTCGAGAAAGTTTTGCGAAAACACACATACAGACATATGTATATATGTATATACAGACATACGAAGAGACTCACATACAGATATATAGAGAAAGATACAGACAGTAAGAAAAAAGAGAGATCTACGGAAAAATTTCCAAGCGATGGTCTCGTGTGTATTTGTCCTGAAGGTTGTACGACGCATTCTCGTAATTATACTGGGTATTTCCGCATTTTCGTGGTCTTTATTCATGTCAGCCTCATACTATCGGAATTTTAGAGACTTAGTAACCACAGGAAATACAATGGCTCAAAAGTCTAACCGGACAGAACTTTTTCAATCTTCAATTGCATCCTCAACCAACAGTAATTTATTTAAATGATAAGTTAGTACGCAGTTAGTTAAAATGGTTCATATACATTTATTTAACACAAACTTTTCATTTAATTATAAATTAAAACACCCTTTTTTAACGTTCATAACCAAATATATAACTTTTAAGGTCAAAAGTCTAACCGGACAGCTGAGAAAAACAATGAGTTTCAGTAAATTTTTGTTAAATATTACTGTTTTAGAAATGTAGGATTACTTAAACAATACTTTTCATGCATCTTTTCATATTTTAGATGTCATTTAGTTAAAAAAATAAAAGTCAAATCCTTATAAAAATTCACCCTAATATCTCCATGTTCGTGAAATTTCATAATAAAAAAAAACACCAGGATTAGTAAAGTAAATTTATCTGATTTTTAATTATTTTTACAAATTTAATAAGCTAACCAATTGAATATTAGAGTATTTCGTTTTTTCCTCAAAAAAAGTCTGTAAATGTTCACTTAAACTTAATGACTAATGGCTGCTAATATAAATTATTGGTTCGATAATAGAATTTAATATGAAGGTACTTTTGTAAATTGTAACTACTTACAAATTCAACTTTATTAAATCGACTTTCTATTTTGCAAATTCATGATTGGTTTCATTAAAATGACACTCAGTTTTCACTGACTATCAGGTTTAAACCATCACATGACAATTGCTTAAAAATTCCATCCTATGTATGGACAAGACCTAAGTGCCCAGAGTTGAAGGAAAACTCACCTAAATAAATATTACAATGGACACTTTTGTCCAAATAAGAGACATTAATCAAATAATATTTATCAACCTGGAATGGTGTGCGTATTGGAGTAAGAAACCCGCTAATAAATTCATCAGATAATAACGATAAATTTACGTCGGCTCACCAATTCTTCCTCGAATGCTTTAAAGCAGGGGTCCGAAAACGTTTTTTTTTTCAAATCTTTCATTAATATTTATCTTTGAAGACAATTTTATATTTATCTTAAACGATAAATATATGTTACGATAAAAAAATTTTTTTCGCAACAGTTCTTCATCGCAAAGATAAACGTTTTTTTCTCTACCTGAAAACGTTTTCAGCGAATGAATGAATGAAGGAATGGAATTGGTTCACGATGGTTCTGCGTTTGCCTGTTGTGCTCGTTCTTTGCGATTCGTTAGGTAGGTACGTACGGTATTGGTAAAGAAATTGAGAACATGTCGAGTGAAGCAAAACAATGAATAATCCTGATCTAACTTAAAGATGGGACGTAAATAGTTATTTGTAGAAATAGAAAAATGTGAACTAAACAAATTGTAGATTTTCTTTCAATAAATATTAAAACTGCATTTTGCATTTTTGAGAACAAAAAGGGTATATGAATGACATTGAAGTAATGTATGAAGTATTCATTCAAGTTCCTATCCTGCAGGTAGGACTCTTTTCGTTGCCAAAAACTGTACCTACACCCACATATCTACCTACTTAACTCACAAGAAATGAGCTCGACCGTTGACCGGCGAATGCAGGACCATCGCGAACAAATTCTTGGAATCATTCATTTGACGCTGAAAACGTTTTCGTGTAGAGAAAAAAAACGTTTTCGTGTAGAGATAAAAAACGTTTTCGTGTAGAGATAAAAAAAGTTTTCGCGAAAAAATCGAAAACGTTTTCGCGGAGGGCAAACGTTTTCGCGGAGAAACAAAAACGTTTTCGAAGTGAAAAAACGTTTGTCGCAAAAGATATTTTTTCTTGTTCGCGCAGAAATATTGTTCTGTTCGCGAAAAGTATTTTTATTTTCTCGATAAAAAAAAAAAAAAAGTTTTTGCATAGAAAGAAGTTCTAGTTTGCGATCGATGAGAATCTTACATGATAAAAATATTTTTAACTGCTAATGATAAGTTCGACCGCGGACAGAACTTTTTACACGTCGCAAACGATATTAATTTTTTTATTGGCGATGAGAAACAATTGCATCGTTCACGAAAAGAATTAATTTTTCATCATTGATGATAGTTTTTTTATGGTGGAAAACCAAAGATTAGAGTTTTTGAGAGATATTTTACGAACCCTGCTTTAAAGGTCAGAATATTCTTATGAGGCTTATGATGGCGAAAAATAAAAGGAAGAAGATCAGGGGTTTTGAGGCATAAGTTCTCAGAGCTCAAGTGTTCGTGAACAAGACTTCACGAGCCACGAATAATTCACCACAGAAATTTCACTCAACGAAACTTTTTCGTTCCTCAATTGTCTCTCTCTTTTACTTTGTCGCTCCAACTGTCGTCATTTTTGGCTGTTCCGCCTTCGTTTCCGAAATGACTTTTTTTAGTGGATTTTTTTATACTCTGTGTGCTAATGGATTATTACCGCAAGTAAATTGCTATATTTCAAGGTGCGGAAGGGGGCGTGGATATCAGTCTCACTTCGCCGTCTGCCGGTAGACAGGAAGTGGATTAGGTGAGGTTGGATGTGGTTGCTGGAGGTGGGCGGAATTTTCTGAAGTTTGACGCAGGTTGCTGAAGGTTTTTCTGTTTGTTGATTCGTGCTTTGGTTGGGAAAGTTCGATTGCACAAATTTAGTGGAAATTATTGTATTTAGCGAAGTTTTATTGTTCACCGAGAGAGAAAGTGAGAGAGAGGAAGCGGGGTGAACGAAGCCAGAGAATGAGGAGGTGCGATAATGCGAAAAAATTAGCAGTTGAGTCAATGTTTCACTTTAAATTATGGTAAATTTGCACCCACACATCGACACACACACATCTTTGAACGTTTCTGATTCCGTGGTTGTAGAGGGGATGACTGAGGACGAGTGATACAGATGGGTATGTGAATAAAAATAGAGAAAACATATGAAGCCGTTATTTCAAAGTTGCACGCGAATCGTCCCCTTAATACTGTAACTGTTAATGTCGTATTCGTAAGTATTATGTGTTTGTAAAAAAATCTTAATTTTTAAAAATATCAGTAATAGTACCTTTGATATATTTGTTAAACTGATAAAAACAAAATGTTTTTGAAAAATCAACAAAGAAAAGTAAAAATTAAAAAGAAACCTATTTACTCAACTCTGACTAATAAAATGTTCTGACAATTATTCATTAGATATTCATAAAATTTCTTAGATATTTTATTTCTCGAAAATCGATATTTAAATTATTATTACTTTTTTGTTCCAGGAAATCTCATCATTTCACTTTCATATTCAAATTTACCTGTTATGGAATTGAATTATGGAATTGCAAGAAATTGCTATAATAGATAATATAATCAATCAAGATTTCGGAAAAGAAAAATATTTTAAAACCAGATTTACTTTGTTCACAAACAGCTTTAAATGCAATAAAAACAGAATTGAAAACGCTTTCGATAACGAGTCGAATTCATTGTACTGAATTGTACCATCTACGAATAAGCCACCACTGTATTTACAAAGATGACTACGACTTTACGACTCTCGTAATCATTCCATCTCCCCTCCTGTGGTGGACCGCTGGACCTTTTATGGCGACCAAATGCAAATGAAACCACTGTCGAAATGCGTTTACTGGTGCAAAATCCTCACAGTGGGATTTTGCACCAAAAGCAATAAAAACAGCCCTCAACCGAGAGTATCAAAAAATCGTGGAAATCAGTAAATTGTGGTAATCAGGCAGCCTTCATTCCAACCCCCTAATGCAAGGACCTTCCTCCACCAACTACAAACAATTAAAGGCAACTAGGTTTTTATGAACCTTTCTATGTCTACAAATCAGCGACTCAAGTAATGGACGATTATAAGAAAGTGAGGACGAGAAATCAAAGCTGAATTCCAGGGCAAATTGCCGAAAAATGCGTTAAAGCATTTTTAATTTTCACGTATTACTTTCTGCATGAGTGAGTTTTAGTGATATTAAGGCATCATCACATGGTCCCCATTCACCATCAGATGACCGGAATCTCGTCCCCTTGATGACCGCATAAATCGAACGGTTGAATTCGAAAGCCTCGGAATCGTGGCGTATCCTTCAACGGGAAAGCGGACGACGGCAGAAAATAGCGAGGGGTGCCTGAGGGTGAACGGCACAAATCGTTGGTGGTCTGTGTTCGCCGTCCTCGCATAATGATCACATGAGCTTTTATCTTCGCATCGCGGCATCGCGGATTACGACAAAAATAGGGAAAATACAATCCCAACAGCACAAAGACCAACCAGCAACAATATCCAAACCAACAATAACAACAGCAATATCGTCCTCGACGCAACCCGCAAAAGACATTCAGTTTTAGAAAAATCGCATATCGGTTCACAAAATCATCAGCCATTAACTGAGGCGAAAAAAGGTCAGCAATAGGCGTGGTCGTGGCTGGTGTTTAAAAGGGGTAAAGAAAAAGAAAGAAAAGAGAAAAAGAAGAATGAACCGGAAATGCCGTCAATGGAGGGAATAAGGATTAAATAAAAAAAACAGTGAAAAATCGCGAGGAAATAAGGATTAAAAGAAAAAGAATGAAAATAGGAATTCAATGAGTGAGAGAGGAAGGAGATGTATTGAGATAGGAGTGGTGTAGAAAGGCGGTGAATGGATGAGTAGGAGAAAGTAGGAATTTATTACATCACCCGGAGGAAAACATTCTCAGGAAGCCAAGTCAGCATATCAAGAGCTGAAGTAGAGTGGCCCCAACCTCCCCATCAATCGTCACACTCACCCATCACAAGAAGGACGTCTTCAAAGCGATACTTTGATATCACCAAATATTAAGTTAATAAGAAGTAAGAAGTTTCTTGGAAAGAAGGGTCATATTCGAGTATAATTTTACAACAAATATAAGGGCGTCGAGGCAGGATAAGGAGAATAAGAAAGAGAAAAGGTGGTCGCCCATATTCGAAAAGGGGATCAGATCGAGAAGTGGGTCCTGAAATATAATTTCCCTCTCGTTTCTCTTATTTCAAATAACAATCGACAATCGGAAAATAAGGACGGCTCATTGAATTTCAAACGGGATCGAAATAGAAAGATTGTAAAATATTTCCCTCTTTCTATTTAGATTGTCAAAAATATGAGGCGACATGTTGAAGGGAAAGAAATGGTGAGAGAGAGGTGAGAGGAAGTGGGGAGGGAGGCAAGGACGAGCCAAGGGAGAAAACGTGAATTCCCTCCTCCAACTTTGCTGAAAGATATAATTTCCACCTCGTACCAATGAAGAGAAAATGGTCAAAGGATCTCAAACTTCTCCCCATCTCACATCTCCCACTTATCATTCTTCTCTTCCTTATCTTTTATTCCTCCCTCGTCCATTATGAAGCGTTGAGTTGAGAAAACTATCCTCCTGACAGCCTTTGAGGAAGGCGGAGGAGTCGAGGCCTGTCATGCCAACGAGAAATTCCTAGTTGATATTAATTTGTCGAAAGATTTGTCCCTGTGGAATATATTGTATTCGAATTTCATTTATATTATTTATTCGTATATTTTTGTATGTATACGAAATAAAGTATATTTTATTTCATTTTATCCATATTTTCATACCTTTTTATGAAAAATATTTTTTTTTATATATTTTTTTTTTTCGTTTTTTCGTATTATTTTTATGTGTTTAATCCCTTCACTACTGCATTCCAAATTATAGAATTATCAGAAATAAATATCGGGAATTTATTTTCAATCTTTATTTCACTTGATTTCATTTCATTTTGATTTCATCATATTTGATTCCTTTCCGTCTTTCATTGGATTCTCATCGATTCCCGGAGTCCCAGCTCCTGGGGTTTCCTCCAGCTTTTTTCCTACTTTCTCTCGAAATCAATTTGGAAACAATTTCATATCGAACAAGACCGGGAGAAACTTTCAACCCGCCGTGAGGTATCCTTTTAGTCTCGGTTAAATTCTGTCTACTTCTCTCCTTCTTTCTTTCCTTCATTACACCCCATTTTTCTTTTCTCACGCCTTTTCTCTCACCTTTTCCTTTGTTGCACTCTGATAGGAATATAAAATGAACTACAAAAAGTTCCTTGATTATGTCTACAATTCATCTTGAATACGTACTTGACGCTTGATGTTGAGTTATTAAATTATTGAAGTTGTTAAAAAAATTATTTAAAAATTTTTAAAGGATCCCATGTTGATCTCGTGTCAGTCAGGAAAATACTGTACACATTTCATAAAGATGTGTACCGAATTCACACAGCTTTTCAGTTTAATTTTTATATATAATATTGGATGGAAAGAGAAAAAGATAGAGGGAGAAAAATAAAAGAACACAGATTGTGCAAAAGGAAAATCGTTCGAAGAAAATTATCAACGAGGAGAGAAAAATTAAATTAAGAAAGATCGGATTGAAAGGAAAAAGGGGCAGAAGCTTTCAACAACCATTCACCCACCTGTTCATCCGTCAACCTGAGTGCTTCGAGCAGGAATTCCCTTTGCAGCCACAACCCTTCAACACCTTCACCTATGACACCACACCTTCGACTTCGGCCTCATCTTTGTCTGTCTCTCTGTCTGTCTGTCACGAGTGTGGTTGTGGTTCGATCCAGACGACCAGAGTCCCGAGGATTAATTTGTTGTTGTCGTCGTCTTTTCTCGGTTCACCTCAATCAACATGCAACATTAATTCCCCATGCTTTGGCGTGAACGCCTGCTGCATTCTTCGAGCTTGCTTGATATGGAGGGAGACGAGAAGTGAGATGGGGTCCTCTGGAGTCGGTCGGTGGACCTTCGCAAGGGTGATGAGAGGTATTGTAATTTTTCTGACGTGACCCCAACGGCATGCAAAGAAAATGCAAAATCGTTGCAGGGAATTATTAACCATGCTTCTTCAGTTTCTCCTTTTGGCTCCTTCTTTCTTTTGTTATTTCTGTAACTTTCTTTCTTGCTTCCAACGTCGTTGTCCGGCTTCTCCTACTTTAAATTCCTTCTAGCTCACCTTCCTTGTCTCCTTCCTTTCTATGCTCCTATCTCGAAGTATTCGTCTCGCCTTATCGTCATCTTGAATCCTTTATTGCAACGAGCAGTAAACATGTTGCTACTGGAGAAGAGAACGAAGGGGTAAAATGGTGCAAGTAGTAGTAAGCTTAATTGGGTGAAGGGAATAAAGAAGTCTGAGACATTGCATGTTGTTGATCCTTCCTTTCTGTGTTGTTTCTTCCATGATTTTAATTTTAATTTCTTCCGTGTTGTTGCTGATGTTCCTTTTGAAGCGTTTCGTTTGTTATTATTATTTATTATTATTATTATTGTTATTATTATTATTATTATTATTTTATTATTATTATTATTATTATTATTATTATTATTATTATTATTGTTATTATTATTATTATTATTATTATTATTATTATTATTATTATTATTATTATTATTATTATTATTATTATTATTATTATTATTATTATTATTATTATTATTATTATTATTATTATTATATTGCTGTTGTAGTTTATTCTGTTATTGAGTAAAAAAAAAAACTAAAATACAAGCATATATTTTTTCATGTATTTTCATATTCTATTGTTTCTCTTTTTACATTTCTCTCTTTTTACATATTTTCCTCCATGTTCTTGTCTGCTCCCATCTCTCCCCATCACCCCATAATAATTAAACATTTTATATTTTCGAGTGGCTCCAAAAAATGTTGGCTAGGTCGTGTTGTTGAGCCATGTTAAACACTCAATTTGACCAGTCGCCTCTTTGCCATGTGCGTTCACAACAAATTAACATTTGGACTCCGGGTTAACTCGAAACTTTAATTTTACCAACCACTATGTTCACCATGTTGTTATTTTTGTGTTGAGATAGTGTTGTGGTTTTAGTTACTGTGGTTGTTGACGGCGTAGTGGTTGCTCTTGTAGTTATTTTTGCAAGTGCTTTGAATTTCTGTGCCAAAGTTAAAGTGTGGATTTCATATAGAGATAATAGAGATAATAGAGATAAATACATTAAGAACGAGCAACAGTAAACTAAATAGAAACGGAGAATGAAAAGCAGAGAGATATAAAAAGAGGGAACAGAAATGTATAGTTATAGAGAGAGAAACAGAAAAACAGTAACCGGATAAATAACTGAAAGTAATCAGGATGCTAGTAATTACGAATTTAAAGTCAAGTTCTGGCTTCGCTGTCCGTGGTCGGCAGTGAGGACGATTTTAAACTTGTTTGAAACTCGTTACAACTTTTATCGCGAGAACATCAAACGAGAGAATAGTTGGATAAAAGAGATGCAGAGAGTAAGTATGCACAGAGAGGAGTGATATGAAAAAAATATACCTTATGAAGGAGAGATTATTTAAGTTTTCTTTAATCATTTTAGTGGGTTTTGAATGTCTGCGGCAGATATAGTTATTTCTTACTTCTCATTCTTTATTTCTTTAGTTTTTCTATTAGTTCCATAGAAAAACGCATTCATATGAATTCAAATAATTGTGAGAAAACTTTCCATTGCACAATCTATTTCTTTTTTATTCTCCCCATCATTTCCTACCTTTCTCCGCTCTTTCTTCATTTTTTCAGATCTACCTTTCCCCGAAGTCATGGAAGTCATCGGAAAACTTTCCAAGGAAGCCACAAACTTTTCACTTCCTCTTCACTCTTCTATATAACCCAATTTTTTGCAGAATATATGGGGCAGAGAAGCGAGGCAAAACAATAAAAACACAAGTCAACAGAGAGGAAAGAAGAAGTCAGGAGAAATCCACACAGAATCTAAGTGGGTGGAAATTATTAATAAAGAACTCATGAGAAACAGAGACAATGAAGTGAAGGAAGGGGTGGAGAGGAGAGGAGAGAGAGATAGTGAGAGTAAAGGGAAGAGTTTGACGTTGAAGAGAAATAAACAATTTATTGTTGCATAACTTCAGCCCGATATGTGGCTGCACTTGAGTTCGAGTAGTTGAACTTTTATTTGAAGCAGTTTCTGGCCATTAGTGCCTAATTGGAAAACGCTCTCAAACAGACAAAAAAGCTCATACAAATAAATAAACCACAAGTAACAATAAATACAACTAGAAATTATTGGTCTTTACAGCCCTTTTCAGTAACAATAACCAAGGTAAAATGCTGATAAAAACAATAAAATGAACAACAAAAACGAAATTTCAGCAATACCAATTCCGGCAAATGATGCTGGAATTCAGGACAATCATTGTTAGTTAGGAGTTCGTCTATTCCTATTATCCCGTTCTACTTACATCATGTTTTCTCGATATTTCTGATATGCTATAATTATTCTTCTCAGAAAATTATACTTAACTTCTAAAAACTAAAAAAGTACTTACATCCTTATATTTTGCTGAATTTTTGCCTCGACAGTTCAAAAACTGGCCCACTCAATGGTCCAATTTCAACGCCTCGAAATGTTCAGCATCGTTAACCGCCAGTGGACGAGAGATGATGGGAGAGAAGAAGAGTAGGAGGAGGAATGGTGGACAACACTAGATAGTGGTAAGCGTGCTTCTTTACTCAGAATTCGGAAGTGTTTCTTCTGTTAGTGTTGTTTTTGTTGTTCTGTAAAACATTTTCGTTGACTACTGTTTTTAATGATCACCCTCCGCATCGTGATGTTATTCGTCCATTCGATAGTTTTTGTTTGTATTTCTGTTGTTCTTATTGTTATTGTGCATATAGTAGTGGTGTGGGTGGTGCTACACCAGTTGCTACTTTTATTGTTGTAGTGTTGCCAACAGTGGTTGTTGCCTGCGCCATTTTATAGCGATGGCCGTAAAATGCTTAAAAGTTTCATTTTACGCCTATTTCGTAAAAGACCATCATCACGGCGTGTTTCGTGTATCATCCCCACGATCCTCATCTATCCATGCTCTGCTCCACAGTCTCAACCAGGGTTGCCGCGCCAGAATTTTTGAGCGTAATGCAAAAGGGCGAAAAGTGAAGTGTTTGAAGAGTTGCGGAGTGATTTGATGAATTTGGGTCTAAGTCACCGAAAACTAGACCAACAATTTTTTTGATGACCAAGAAAAAAAAAAAGGTTTTTACGTCCAAATATCCGAAAACGCGATGAAATTAGCCGAATTTCCGAAAATCTGCGTTTAGGAAAGTGAAGTGTTTTCTGGAAAAATTGAGTGCCGTAGTATTGGCATCAAAAGTTAAGTGAAACACTACGATTGAAGTGCATTCGGCAACCCTGCTCTCAATTATTCGGGAGTAAGAGAAATAGTTTATGAGAGAGATAGCGGTGTGAGTGGGAGGGGAGTATCATAAAGTAGCCATGAGCGGTTCGAGGGTCCATGATTGGACATCCGTTTGTTCCGCCAAAAGGAGAATGCCGTCAATTTTTTGCAGGCCTCCACTTAGTTCTTTCCACACTCCCTATTTTTCCTCTTTTCTCTGTTCGTACTTTCACTCTACACCTTTTTCACTCCGTTCTTCTCATCACCCGGTTTTTCTTTTCTTTCTCTCTCCTCTTCTCTCTTCGTTCTCCATAAGGTCATTTTGCGATGTTGAAGATTTAAAATCCCAGAAGGCCATTTCGAAAGTTTGGGCTAAAGTTTGACCAGACAAAAACAAATGAAATGAAGACGAACACAACGTTTATAATAACAACAAAAATAACGAAAACTAGCGCACCGGGGTCGCTTCGCTCCCCCGGTTTGCCTGGTCCACCCAGGCAAAATCTGTTAACTTCGGCCAGGCCGAAGTTTACATACCCTACACCCTGCATACAACGTTTCTTAAAGGAAAAACTGTGAATTCTATTGTGAATTTCTATCAATAATTAGTAAAAATGCGTCATTACACTTCCACAACTGTGGTCTCTTTCAAAAAGATACATATTTGAAGCTATATTCGTTTTCCAAAAACGAACCCTTTTTTGCGGAGATTGTCTTTAGATCTATCTAATCTATGAATTAGAGTGAAGATAGGAATATTATAGTGTTCTGTTTCCACAAAACGAAGTAGTTGTGCTGTTTGAGCATTGTGCCATTGGAAAATCTTGGAAGTGCGCATTAAAGCTCTGCAATTTATGGAAGAATAATTGAATCGATGATTTTTTGTATGCCGTAAAATCATAATGTGCCTTTAGTTGCTTTTCCGATTTTAGATGTTCATTTCAATGGGGACAAAATTTAATTCAACAAAAGACTTGGGAGGGTTGAAATTCCCAATAATATAAAGGCCAGAAGTATTTGCTGCGCTACTATAAGCAACATATAGTGCGACTGATTCCACTTCGAAGATGAACAGCCATTTGGAAATATGTAGCTCCCTGACTTTTGTGGATTGTGATCCCGTCAGCAGGGATTGTATTCTCTCAATCGTCACCTGCTCATTACGTTTATATTGAAAGGATATAATCAATTTTTTATGGGCGTCCATTGAGGTTCAGTTGGATGTGGTCTCTTTCTTCTTGCATTCACTCAGCTAATAACATCCATAAAGTAGTTGGAATTCTTGTAGATCTACGATTTTGTATGGAAGGTGCTCTTGTCCCATAAGAGATCTTTTCCATTTGATTCATGGGAACTCTTAGTAGCAATATTTAATCTAATAACTGTCTATATGGTTTACCATATATCCAACATTGAGCTGTAGCTTTTGAGCTGAGCTGTAGCTTGTCAATTTTTAGCATGTAAACTCGTATCGGTGGTACATGATCAGACGCAAAAATTCATCTCTGTATATACAATTTCATTATATATACCATATTCAACTTTTGCGTTATATGGGAGGGCGATGTTATCCACTTTTGACTTGTAAACTCGTATGAGTGGAACATGACCACACACAAAACTTTATCTCGATATATACCATAGTTCACCAGATATCTCATATAAACCTTTTGCTTTATATGGGAGGTGGGCGTGTCCGATGGGCGATGTTTTCCATTTTTATCATGTAAACTCGTATCGGTGATACATGATCACACACAAAATTTCATCTCGATATATACCATAGTTCACCATATATCCCATATTGAACTTTTGCTTTATATGGGAGGTGGGCGTGTCCGATGGGCGATGTTTTCCATTTTTGTCTTGTAAACTCGTATCGGTGATACATGATCACACACAAAATTTCATCTCGATATATACCATAGTTCACCATATATCCCATATAAACCTTTTGCTTTATATGGGAGGTGGGCGTGTCCGTGGACCGATTTTGCTCAATATCATTGACAAACAGCGTATACGTATAATAGTTATAATCCAAAATTTGAAGTCTCTAGCTTTTACCGTTTCTTCAAAAAACTGATTTCTACAGACAGACACACAGACAGACAGACGGACATCGCTAAATCGACTCAGGAGGTGACGCTGATCAAGAATATATATACTTTTCCATACCTACGACCTCTCCTTTAATGCGTTACAAACGGAAGGACAAAATGAATATACCCTTACCCACAGGGTGTAGGGTATAATAACAACAATAACAAAGATAGCAACAATAAAAACAACAACGATAACAACAATCGCCAGAACAAGAAAAACAAAAACACTAGCATTAAGCAACATGAGCTCACTCAGTCCGGTGTTTCACCCAATATCTCTCTCTCTATATCTCTCATTCTCACTTTCCATCTCTCTCTTTCATACTCGAATTCATATAAATTTTAATAATAATGCCTTTGCTGTTGTTCTTGTTTTACTGTTGTCGGAATTGTATTTGTTATTTTTACTGGTGTTGTTGTTTTTTGTTGTTGCATATATTTGAGAGGCCTCGACAATTAACGGACATACGAGAGGGAGAGAAAGACACAGCTATGTGTGTATTTAACTTGAGGGGGCGTGGCAGAGATTAAAGTGGAAGTAGGCTTGTGTATATGTGTGGCGAGGTCAGCATCGGTGGCGCCTGTGGAGATAAAAGTTGAAACGTGCATCAGACGTTGTTTACGATCGAGTGCCCTCAGGCAATACTCTCAGTCGCAGCCAGGATAAACGCCCGAGGTTGGTCCCTTCCTTCGTCTCCCCCTTCCTTTGACGCCTCGGATGCACGACTAATTTGAACCATCGGCTTTGAGCCTTCGCCCTTCCTCCAAACGACGTCCTTTGAGCTTCAACTTCCTCCAAGTTTGAACTCATGGCCAATTAGGAAGACTGCGAGAGCTCTACAGGTTTACCGGAAAGTGGCGTGTTGTTTCCGTTGACAGCAGGCGGACGTCATTTTTATTATCCATTTGCATATTTTTTTCTTTTGATGCTTCGCTGTTGTTTTGGTTGACTTAACAAAAATCTGAAGTTGCAAATAATCTGCGATCCACATCGGTGTCAATAATGCGACGGTGTTGGAGGTACTCATCAAAATTCCAGGGTCCTTAAGTTGTTGTTAGAATTTTCCTCCTCCATGTTATCCTAAATGAGAGAAATTAAAGAAACCGGGAGAAATTTATGACGACACAGAAAAAGCAGAATCGGAAGGAAGTTAAGAAAGGAAGTTAAAGAATGAAGAAAAATGAAAATTACTCCGCGGCGATAATAAAAATGGCGGCTGTTGGCATCGCCAGGAGAACCCCCGGTTAAGACATATTTTCAAGTTAATGGAAAAAATGAAACTCGAAGCTTCTACACTTGTTTGCATGAGTGAAGATTTGGGTGTATGTCTTTCAGTAAAGCGTCGTATTTTTTATTACGAGACCCAAGCTTCGTCTTACTTTTCGTTCATCTCCCAGTTTCTCCGCTTTATTTGACGTTTTTATTTTATTTCTTGTTCATTTATAAATTCATACTTTTCCATAATTTTGTTTCCATTTATAAACACACCCTCACCCTCACAGAAGTTTATTAACTTCTTTTCAGATCGTGTTATTATTGGAATTTCCTGATTTCGTTCATATTTCTATATTTGAACAACAAAATAAAAACATGGGTTGAATTTTCAACACCTTTAGAAAGTACTTTAAAAGTATTTATTTATTTCCAAATAAAGCTTCTATCGACCAAAGCAATTTTGAAGTCGTACATATATCTGCATTCTCTTTGCGCATCTTTCCTTGTGAATCTTTAAATGATTTCCTAGAATAAGCAAATAAAAACAAAAACATCACAATATCCTGCACAACACCCTTCTGAACATCACATCCTGAAACACTCTCGAATACCCTGAAGAAGTGGGAGGCAGAACGTTGACGACGACAACTACATGGATAACCAGAGACGGGACGATGGGAGCATCCTGGGAAAATCAGTTCGGAAAGTCAGGCGACACATGCAGCCAGTCGCTAACAAGACCTGCAGCTAGCAGGATCAAATGGGGTTCAAGAAGGGACGTGGAAAGGACATTAGCCAACACCATGTTAAAATATTAAAAATTTAATAATTGTTCTCAAGCCCTCGTGCTTTAGTAATATGTATGTTTGAGTGGGTTCATATATGAGTTTGAATATAATATTTCTGCTCTTGTGTGTTCCTGTCAGTGCGTGCGCTTGGCAGATCCATTGCTCTGTTTGTGTTTGCGCCCCTCTGTGTTTGTGTGGAGATTTTAGCATTGTGGCGAAATTTTTTAATTTTAATTGAAATTCCAGTGTTGTGTTGTCGTCTTGCGTGTTATTATTCTTAGTGTTGTTATTGTTATTGTTCTTGTTATTGTTCTTTTTGTTTCTATTGTTCTTGTTATTTTTCTTGTTGTTGTTCATATTGTGGCTGTTCGGTCGGTCTATATTTTTACCTTAGTTGTGCTAGTTTTTGTTATTTTTTCTTAACTTCCAGCTAAAAATATTAAAAACATGACATTCTCAGGAAAGGAACAATAACAAATTTACAATAAACACAATTGAGGGTAAACGTGAACAGGCCAAATTATGTATTTTTCCCTTTTTTTATTTTTATTTTACTCAATTTTGAAATTTTTATTTATTTCATTGTTTAAAAATAAAAATGTCGCCGCGAGCAACTCAACACAAATTCCCAGAAAAAAAAAACGAGAGTGAAATGAGTGTGGAAGAGACAGGAAGAAGAAAACGAAATAAAAAGAGCAATTGGCCTGAAGCACGAATTACGGTTGACGGGTCATTGAGAAAAAGATGGAAGTAGAGATGAATTCTTAAAAATCGACATACATAGGTTAAGTTGCCAATACAAATATTAATAGTAATTGTTAACGACATCTTGAAGAAAGAATTCAGTTCAGAATGCTCGGAATACTACACCATTTTCAAGCAGACTTGAGAAAATCGTAAACAGACCTCAGAAAATCGTAAAGTGACTTGAGAAAATCGTAAAATGACCTGAGAAAATCGTAAAGTGACTTGAGAAAATCGTAAAATGACCTGAGAAAATCGTAAAGTGACTTGAGAAAATCGTAAAGTGACTTGAGAAAATGACCTGAGAAAATCGTAAACAGACCTGAGAAAATCGGAAACAGAACTCAGAAAATCGTAAACAGACCTGAGAAAATCGTAAACAGACCTCAGAAAAAAGACTTAAGAAACGAACTCGGTAGAATAATGAAATTTTTTCTGGTTTTCTGATAAATAATAATATATTTAAATATTCAATATTTAATAATAAATTGTAAATAATACATATATTCTATAATCCTACTCGCATATCTTGTAGGGCCAGCGCATCTCCATGGAAATTGGAGCTGTGTTGAATTGTACGTGAACAGTCGGCCACTGTTATTGTCTCCTTAGCCTCATCAATAAGACTTTACAAAAATTGTAGTCTCTGTTCACAAACACCAAGTCCTTGAAATTCAGGGACTCGCATCATGTTTGTCACGTAAGTCTTTACCTTGAACCATATTGTTTCAATGGGGTTCAGCATTGGTGAATATGGACCCAAGCGAAGAAGTTTGGTTTTGTCTTGGGTGTAACGGGCAACACCAGCTTCCAAAGATGTGTGACATGGAGCATTGTCACTGTACAATCGCTGTACGACATCTTCGAAATTGTTTCCTTGCTGCAGGAAACTCTCCAAAACACTGCAAAACCATGTATTACATATATCTGCTCTGAATGATCCTCTTTGTCATCATTCTTTGGATCATTCAGAGCTAAGGAGACAATAACAGTGGCCGACTGTTCACGTGCAATTCAACACAGCTCCAATTTCCATGGAGATGCGCTGGCCCTACAAGATATGCGAGTAGGATTATAGAATATATGTATTATTTACAATTTATTATTAAATATCGAATATTTAAATATATTATTATTTATCAGAAAACCAGAAAAAATTTCATTATTCTACCGAGTTCGTTTCTTAAGTCTTTTTTCTGAGGTCTGTTTACGATTTTCTCAGGTCTGTTTACGATTTTCTGAGTTCTGTTTCCGATTTTCTCAGGTCTGTTTACGATTTTCTCAGGTCATTTTCTCAAGTCACTTTACGATTTTCTCAAGTCACTTTACGATTTTCTCAGGTCATTTTACGATTTTCTCAAGTCACTTTACGATTTTCTCAGGTCATTTTACGATTTTCTCAAGTCACTTTACGATTTTCTCAAGTCACTTTACGATTTTCTGAGGTCTGTTTACGATTTTCTCAAGTCTGCTTGAAAATGGTGTAGAATTAGGTTCATCGTTCATCTCCCGATGCTTCTCCTTGTAATTATTATATAATAATTATTCGTTTCCCCCTTTTTCTGATCCTCGCTTAATTTGAACGAGAATAAAGTTTTTGTTTTTGAAAAAATCATTTTTACTTTTCGAAGAAATAATTATTTGATTTTAGAAGAAATCATTTTCTTTTAATGAAATAATTGCACTAATGGAACAGAGGAATTTTGTTAACTTCAGGTTTTGTCCTCTGAAGGACTCAATGAAGTCAATTGAATTGGACTTTGACATTACCGAAATCGAATTTTCGAGAAGAAATAAAAAAATAGCAGAGAAAATCATAAATTTTGCTGATTTTTTTGTTTTTTGAAATTAGTTCAAAGAGAAAGGGAGATACGTAGAGATAGATAGAGAGGCAGCAACTGAGAGACAGAGAATAGGTAAGAAGAGCAACAGTGACAGTAGGAGGAGGCGAAGACTGAAAATTTGCATAGTCGAAGTTGAAATTGAAAATGAAATCATTTCCTTATGGATAGTCCATGGATACTGCAGCGAAATGAAGTCGACCTTTTCCCGTCACGCCTCTTCCTTTTTTCCATCTTCCGTTTCCGGAGGCCTTGTATTCGATCAGCCCTGACGATGAACTTGACCATTGTATCGGAAAAACTGATTGCGAAATTTGCAAAACTCATCTGATGTTTGCAGAGATGCAAGCAAGGGGGAGGCAGACTGCAAAGCGGTTTGAGTGGAGTTCAAAACACAAGCGATGCAATGTGAGTGGGAAGAATCGAGGAAGACGGATAGCATGCCAGATGGAGGAATCATATTGAGTTAGTAACAAAGAGTTGGAGTATAAGTTGGAAAGTTATGTGAAAGAATCAACGCCAAGAGATAAATTTTCAAAGGATTATCCGAGAATAAGCTGAAATTAGAAATGGATAGAGAGATGTGAAAATGCCGAGTTAAATAGAGAGATAGAGAGCGGAAAAAGTAGAGTCTGAATGGAAGATAGAGGAATATGGAATATCTAAGTGAAAGATCTAAGAGTTTCCCTCTCAAAGATCAATCTGAGTGTTTTACACAATGATCTACGCTTTTGATTTTTCCATTTCATATTTCATGAGAACTTCGTCAAAATTTATGAAAGGTAAAGCAAAAAGATTGATTTGACTTTCGAGAATTAAAAAGTGAAATGTTCCAAACAACAATTCTGCAAACATCGAATGGTCCCGCCTTGGTAACAATAGGTATTCTATCCCTCTCTTACAAAATATCCATCCCTAATTCACTATTTCTCTGTTTTGTATCCTCCACATCGAATCCAACAACACGATTAACGTGTCCTGACAGTCTTTGTTGCTTCCGATTTCCCTGTTGTTTTCACGCTGAATCTGTTTAGTTGGCAGCAACCTTGAGGTTGCAGATGCGTGTATGTGTAGTGTGTGTATCGGAGAACAAGACAGAGATATAGCGCGTTGCACGGAAACCAATGTGGCTTCGCCTTCTGCATTAACCTGGCTCCTCATTAGGCACCGGAAATTGAACATTGAAGGCGACCTTATGAAGGAAGCAAGTAGAGAGATAGAAACAGAGAGAGAGTGAGAAAGCTGCAGCTGAAATAATGCTAACGATGGGAATGCTGATGTTTATGACGACAGTCATGATGACGACCCCAACAGCTTCAGTCGAAGCAGAAGGAGCAGCAGTCGAAATAGTGGAAATAGTAGTGGTAGCCCAGATGAATTCGCAGGCGCCAAGAGTCAGGGATTTGCTAATTAACGCCGTAATGTGGAGCAGCAAACATGGCAATACCAATAATACCAATGGGGATAACAACAACATTAACAACTATACCAACAACACCGTAAAATCACGGTAACTACAATTGCTGATGAGCATTTTTTCATCATCGGTTTCATTTAGCTTTTGCACAAAGGAAACCTTGATATAGTGAAAGAGAAAGATAATGCGAGAGACAGAAAGATACTCCGAGCGAACGAGAAAAATACAGAGGGAGAGCAAGTGAGAGAGAGAAATAGTGCAATGTGAGCGGAAATTAATGCGGAAATTGCAAATTTGTTACAGAAGCTGCTGCAACACGAAATTGCTTTCCTACTTCCGGTTATCATTATCATCATCATAGTAGATGGTAATAGTCATTATCATCTGCATTATTGTGGTTGTTGTTCTTATTATTGCAGCTGTGTTTGGTGCAGTTATTAGTGGAGTTTTGTTGTCTTCGGACAGTCGTGCATTTTGATTACGGCTTTCCCAGCAAAATGAGAAAGATAGAGAAAGCGGGAAAGGAAGGAAGAGAGAGACGTGAGATAGACAGAGAGAGAGAGAGATAGGGCGGGAAAGTGTGAAGTACGAGGTGACAACAAAGATCAAAGTTGATCGTAGAAGCCATCAAAAGCCACTATGCCCTAAAGGTGATCGAGTTAAGGAGAGAGGGGGTTAGAGTGAGAGAAATTAAAGGTTCGGTAGCGGGAGAGAGCTGCATCAAGGACTTCAAGGAGAGTTGCCTTCTAAAGAAGACTTACACGGGCTCAAAAGAATTCGAAAATTCGAAAAAAAATTTCTCCCAACACATACTCGAACACGCATTGATACTTGCGGACGCCATTATTATTATTTCTGTTGTGACTGAAGTGAAAGTAATAACAATAATAATAAAATAATATAAAAATACATTACGTATTTGATTCGCAGTTAAATCCCTTCCCCTTACTAACAACCCCAGTCGATGATTTTTGAGGACGTCAACGCCTTCTCCGCCCCTTACTTCACGGGGGCACGCAGGAAGTTCCGACTGCAGCTCGTCGGCTAGGGGGAGTGGGGTCTTGCGCCTATCACCGGTATGAACGAAGTGTACCTTTATTTTTGCGTGCTAAAGGAAATGGGGAATGGAAAACCTATCATGTCTGCCATGACCACAAAACTAGTTGCGCTTAGGTCTTCTTGCAGCAACTCCGAGCCCGCTCATCCTGACCATCAATTAGCTTCCGAGCCATATTTTAATGATGATCCCACTGTAGAAATTACCACACGGACTGACGACTACAAACCCTTGAAATCATATTGGCTTTAGATATTCATGGTATACAATTTATTTATAAAAAATTTCTTAAATGTCTAAACGCGAAGTGCATCGAACACGAAATCAGGAATATATTGGATAAGAGAATTGGTTATCAAAGAAAATATGCATTTCATTATTAATTCAAACTATGCGCTGATCAGAGAGTAAATCTGAAGGTAAGTTTATTTTTAGGTAAGGTAAGTATAATTAAGTAAGTAAAGTAAGTATAATTAAAACTACGGTGAATAATAGGTAAGTATAATATCAGGTAGGTTAACCTCATAATGGCAATATTAATATTTTCGGTTATCAACCGATAATGAAATATTTTATTTTTTCCCTTATCTATTATTTTATTCTTATATTTAAGATAAGATAAGATTTAAGATAAAAATATATTAAATAATAAAAAACTAATAAAAATAATGAATATGAAATGAATATAATAAATAATAAAACATAAAGATTAATTATTATATTCATTTCATATTCATTATTTTCATTAGTTTTTTATTATTTAATATATTTTTATCTTATTTAACTTTATTCATCATTATTTCATAGCTTTTGTGATTTTATTGCATTCAATGTAAATGTAATTTTGCCCACTGTAGCCTTTCTGATCCGTTCTTCTATTGTTGTTACATTGTTATTCTGTTGTTTCAGTTTAATACCTTTTAATATAATTGATGTTAAGATTTGCTGCGTGAAATGTATTTTCATGTTTATATCGCGATAATCAACCATTTCGAAATTAAAACAAAGTTAAGAATTGTTAATAAATCTGGAGAGCAGCTTAGTATAATGTAGTGGTCATCGACAGACACTTGAGCGCAAAATGTTCCAACATGGGTTTGATTCTTGTGACCAACAAATAATTAAACGAAAGAGAAAACAAATGACTCACTTTGATGATAGTTACTCACTCCAAAGATGAAAGATCTTTGCCGAGAGAGTACATCTGAAAATAGAGAAAGAAGGAGTGGGGAAAAGACGAGCGCGATTCGAGATCAGTATGAGCGTAGGAAAGACGGTTCGTGAGAGAGAGGGAAAAACGATTTACTATGGTTAATTTCTACCATTGTGCGCTCACTGGAAATCTGCAAAACTGCTGTTAACAGAGAGTTAACAGAGACCAAGAACTCGCGGACACCTAACACAGCAATGTTGTTGTTGTTTTCTTCTCTTTTTATCACTTTTGCGTCAATTTTTCTTATTTCTAGCTCTGGAGTCTCACGGGAAAGCGAAGAAATGTTGAGGTCTCTTGGTGGACTTTCAGCGGTACCAAAACACCTGTTGGTTTCTTCACTTTTACCCAAAGCTGAGAAAAATGTTATACGTGGGACAAAAAAAACAAATATAAATATATGCCAAAACTTACGTCGTTCGTTTTAGAAAAAAATCAAAATATTTAAATAAAAAACTAAAAATTTTTAACTTTAAATATTTATTCACAGAAATTTCTAATTGAAGCTAGGAAACCTGTCTGTCCACTTCAAGGCTGAATAAATAATGATTTTGCAAGTTTTTGAACCAGAAAATTTGCACGATCACCATTTACAAAAGCAACGATATCGAGAACTTTCCAGGATCGAGAATCGATCAAATGAGATGAGGGAACGAGATGGAGATTGAGAGAGATTTTGTAAGAGAATTTTAAACAAACAAATGTTTCGTACTAGCTGGCTACAAGCGCCAGTACACATCCCACACTTCATTGTGTTCGTTCAGTTCTTCTTTATGTTTCGTTCTTTTCTAATTCAACTCTGAAAGGGCGCCAAAAAGAAAAATAGTAAAATTAAAATTGAACGCTTTTGAATTTGAACTGAAATTTTTAATTTAAAATAAAAAGTGAACACTTTTGAATTTGAACTGAAATTTTTCACTTTAAAATAAAAGTGAACACTTTTGAATTTGAATTGAAAATGTATAAAATTAAAAGTGTACATTTTTGATTTTGAATTGAAAATGTTCCACTTTTGATTTTAAACTGAGTACAATTCAAAAGTGTTCACTTTTATTTTAAAGTGAAAAATGGATCCAATTAAAACACAATTGAATGTATTCTTTGTTATTTTATTACATATACATTTGTTACATTTTTATAGTTCTACATTATGTTCTTCAGTGGAATTAAGTGGCATTTACCGTTACATTTAGTTGTGGAGTTACATTTAGTTCGGTCTTGATCGGCCTATCCAATGTCCAGACCTGTCTTTCGGGATGGCACAAGAAAGGTGGTCCGATGTTGATGCTGATGATGATATATACATACAAAAATCTCGCTTTAAATTTAAAAGTGATCACTTTTAATTTAAAAGTGAAAAATTTCAAAATTAAAAGTGAAAAATTTCAAAATTCAATGTGAAAATCCTTTCGCGGATAACAATCAATAATTGAAATCCTACTAGGTGCCCGCAGGCTGAAGTCGGAGGACAGATACTAGAATCAAGGAAGGGGAAATGATGTAGGGGAGAAGAAAAGAAGGGAAGAACAAGGTGGCTCCTCCTTGTTCTTTCTGCTTCCTTTCGTTGGAGGCGTGTCAGCTGCATTGGCCATCGCCAATATCGCGAGGAGAACAAGAGAAATGAAAAGGAGCTACAGCTAGCTTGATGTCAGCGAGCGAAAGCCAAGAGAATTTACGAGGCGCAAAAAGCCCAAGGGGACGAGCGAACAGAGGCAGAGGGATTGTAAGGAGGAAAGAAATATAGAAGGAGGTGGACAGATAGAGAGAGAAAAGAAAAGCAGAAAAAGAGAGACGCATGTCGAGTGGGAGGCAGAAACGCAATGAAAGGACATGAGCACTTTAAATTCAAAAAAGTGGCAAACTGGACAATGAATGCAATCCATATAATTCAATATAACCTCCAAGACAAACACACACATGAAAAAAAGCCACACACATGTACCACGGAATCCGAGACCAACACACACTGACAAGAATTTTCGCATATGAGCAACCAACTAGACTTTTATGAATAGAATGAGAGAGTGAAAGGGAAGAGAATAGGGACAAAGCATAAAAATAGAGGAAGGGAGAGGTCTAGGAGGAAAAATTAAACCCAAAGTGGGATGATGAAATTCAGAGCGTAAAAAATATAAAGGAAAATAGAAAGCTACGAGAAACATGTCGTAAGTCCTCAACTAGCGACAGGCGGTTGGACAGACAGACAGACAGAGCGAAGGACAAACGATTGGAAGAACGAACGGAAAAAGGGAGACGCATTAGAAATAAAAATCTCAAAGTGACATCGACAGGAGGGAAGAAAAAAGATAAGGCAAAGGGAGGGGTCGAATGAGAAAGCGTTTCATCGGATATCGACGGACCGAGCAATGGAACAGTTGTGATTCGGTAAACAATAACTACATTAACTTCACTCAAGAACAAAGGGATCCTGTCACGAGCTTCTGCTCTTTTGCACCATTTCCTTCTCACCTTCTTCCTTTCTTCTCGTATTCCCTCATCCTTCTGTCAATATCTTAGTTTCAGATTCGCGAGTTCATCATCAGGACGAAGAGAAGAACTGAAACTCAAGACATTATTTTCCTTCCTAATGATGTATGTATTCTTATGCGTATGTAGTGAATGGATATACTTGAGTGGGTGTGCTCATTTATGCGTGTAATTTCTATATATTAATTAATTAACCTTATAAATATCCAAAGTTCTCATTCGACTTAATTTTCTGAAATGTTTACCACAATGTGGCAAAATTTGATTTGACATGGTATTGCGTCCTTAAATATGCCTCACATTTTCCAATTATTTTGATACCATCTGCATATCTTCGCATTCCTGTAACCATGTGTTGATTTATCACTCATTTGTATTTCGAATGATCTCGCTTTATGTATTATTCTGCCTGTTCTTAATTTGTTCACCCTTCCTAACCTCTCTTTTATATTTTCTCACAATTTCGCATTCGATTTATTCTCGTTCTTCGTTATATTGTAATATAGTGTTATTTATTGCGTGCATCATAAAATTATCTTTTGCATATTATTTTTAAAAAAAATTATTTTAATCACTCGTAATTATTTATATTTTTACTGTCTTCGTGAATTCTCTAATTGGTGGTGTTGGTTTGTACATTTTTTTATTCTAATACCGTCTTATAAATAATTTATCCCAGTAATCAGTATCATCACAGAGTTTTTTATTTATCTATCTGACCCAGTAATTTCAACATCTTAATTGAGTTAAATTATGTATATTTTTTCATATGACCTTTTCAGATTTATTCTTTTCAGTTTTGAATTTTTATCCCATTGAGTTTTTCATTTATGTATGAGTCCTTGAGTCCTTCCTTGAGGAAAAAAAGAAATAAAGGAAAACCGAATAAAACTAGCATCGAAGACAAAAAAGTTTAAAATATACATTAATACAAGAAGAATACTTGAATTCCTTTGCATTTGGTCAGTAATTCTTTCGGTTTCTATTATTCTTATTCGATTCTGTTCTTATAGAACTTAATGTATTATGCAGGATAATGGACAGCTAATTCGGTTAATTTTTTTGATTTTTTATGAAGAAAATAAGTACCAGTACAATAATAAAATAAACAGAAAACAAACAGAAAAACAGACAAAAGAACAAATCACAAAGACAGCATCATCAACATCATCAGCATCATCAACAACTTATGAACTCTTACAAAAATTACTTGCAGATGTCAAGAGACAACAATTCAAATAACCAAAGATTAACATTATCAACTGTAAATGGAAATATTTACTCGAATAATGTTTTGTTGTTGTTGCTAATATTGTTTGTGTTGTTGCTGTCGATGTTTGTGTTTTTGCTCTTTTTATTGCCGCCTAAAGAACTTTTGTTGTTGATTTGTCTCAAGGCTGCTCATAGTTGTTGTTTTTCTTTTGCTATATTTTAATGTTGTTCATCTATTGTTTTTGTTAACGTAGCTCTTTTCATTGTGGTTTTGTTGTTGTTAGGTTAGTATTGTTGTTGTGCTAATCTTTTTGTTGTTAATAGTACTATTGTTGTTATTTCAATTATTGTTGTAATTGAAATTGTTTTTGTTGTTATCGCACTCAGCCAGAATGTGCCTCAATTTGCCAAATCGTTTCAAGTCAGGGCATCGCACCCCTCATTCCTATTCTCATTCACTCTCCGAATATCTCTTTCATCCTCCTTCTCCTTCCTATCTTTCTCAATTCTCCCTCCTCTCTCTTCCTCCTCCTTGCCACGGGGTTTCCGTTCAACGTTCCGCTTTTTCGTTTCCACATGAGACACAACTTTAGATTATCCTCAATCTGATACTGTCGCTGACTCTGATTGGGATTGTGCTATTCATGCTGGTGATGGAGATGATTTTATTCTTATGGTTGTTGTCATTGTCATTAACATTGTTCCTGTTGTCATTGTTATTTTTGTAGTTCTTGTTTCCCCACTGACTCGACTGTTTTTGTTGTCGTTTCTGCTGACTTTGATTTTATTTGACTTGAAATGAACCCCCAAAAATTCCATGAATGTCAACAGCACAAAGGACACTCACCCGAGGCCTTTCACTCTTCACTCCTCTATATCTCGCTTATTGTCTTTTTCTATATAAGACGCAGAAAGAATTTCAACATGTTTGCTTAATTCGAACGAAAGATGATGGTAAAATAACAGGGAGAAAGAGAAACGGAGAAAGTAGAAGATGCTTCGAAGTACTTAAGACAAAATTAGGGATTGCTTCAGGGAAGGTTGACCTTGGGATGAAGCGAATCATGAGAGCAGAGGGCGTGGCGCAGAAATTAACGAATTGTTTTCACTCAAATTTTGAAAAATCATTTAATGTCAATACATTGCCAGGAGCCGTCAATGAACTCGACGACGATGACGACAACGACAACGACCGCGAACGAGATAATGATTACGATGGCGATGATGAAGGCGGTAAAGAGACGACACCGATGGCGACAACGCAACAGGCCCAATTACTGCTGGACCACGAAGGCCCGAGGGCGCCGTAGAGCGAACGGAAATGTCGCTTAGTGTGAGCATGCGGCGGATCTGAAGTGGAAAATGTCAAAAAGCTTTCGAATACAAATATTTAAAAAAAAATATGCGTGCAACAGAGTACACTCGAAAGAAGTGAAACTTCGGTGGGTATTTAATCGCATGGACTGAATGTCCCTCAGAGCAGTCCCTCTCCGCTTCATTTCTTTTCGATCCGTTTAAAATTTGTATTTACATTTAATGATGGAAGTGAACACGTGTTCTTTTTGACTTTTCTCATTCATTCATAGAAACTCTACAGCGCTTTGGATGCACGGCTTTATTCGCGTTGATTGAACCCATTGACCCGAGTTTACACATGTAAATTAAAAATGTTATTTTATTTAAAAAATGAATTTAGGAAATCTAATGCTTCTTTTCAATTAAATAATCTATTACCAAACAAATCCTAAAAACAATTCCTGAATAATATTTTCAATCATTGAAAACTGACTTCAAATGAAATTTACAAAGCGTATGATGCGAGGAAAGCATCATACACATAAGCATGAACCACTTCGAGCGTCCCATAAAATGTTTCCTTATACTCAAAGTGTGTGTGTGTGTAAACTCAGAGTATGTGTCAGAAAGAGATAGGCTAATGTCGCAGTATATTTTTGTATATATAGTGTCTCTGCTCCTTTCGTGTCGCGACCTTGAAAACAACGCGTCCATAGAAGTTTCACTTCAAAAATATTCAATTATGAATAATAATATTTATACACTTTTTTACATTCTCCTTCTTTATTAGGTTGCCAAAAGTAGAGAAGTAGTTGGCGAAGCTAAAGATAGGGAGTTAAAGTAAGAGAGAAGTAGAATTATAAGAAGAGATATCATATATGCTCATGAGTGTGTGCGGTTAGGATAAACTACGCTGCTAGTCGACGAGATAGCTCGGATGGAAAGAGGCCACAGTACGAGTATGAAAATGATGGGGCCACAAAAACATGGCTGAGCGAGTGTGTGTCACTGATAAAAAATCACAATAATTGATTTATTGTTCTGCGTGTTTTATTTTCTCCTTCCATTCATTTTTTCGAAAATATTTTCCAACACTGTAGAGGGACTAAAAATTGAATTAAAGTATGAGATGAGAGATCATGAGGGATAGGGAGAACCTGCACAAGTCAAAGTTCACATGAGCATGCTTGTAAGATTGAGTCTAATGTTTTTAAAATAAATCATGACGAGCAAACTCGAGGGGTGTGGATGGGATGGGGAAAGGACTTTAGCAATGGGATGGAGCAATATTGGATGGCAAAAAGGCAGCGGTAAGTTGTATGTAGCGCTCTAAATTATATCCCTTCTTCTGCTAGAGAAAGATGACTTAATGGGATTTTTAAGAGGAATTGTGTTTTTAATCTTCGTAAAAAGTTTTAAATTTCATGTCTTTATTATTTTTTTTATCATATTTTTGAATTTTATTTTTATAAAAATTTTTACTAAAAATTATTCAAAAATCATAAATTTTTATATTTAATATATCCAGAGGTCGTCCAAAGAACTGTCTTCCGGAGGAAGATCCAGAGACTGGCGGCGCCATCAACCCACCACGCAAATCATTTTCGCTCAGGATTACGAGAAGCTGACATTTATTTCCGTTTCTATCAGCAGTATGAAAAAGTACGCTCAACAGGACAGGAGAACAGATGGACAAGGGTGGCGGAGGGAGAAGGAGGGAAGACAACAAGGAATACAAATGGAAAGAGAGACGGACAACCTCAACAATTTCATTTTTAATTTTGTGCTAAGGCTGTCAGATGCTCCTTACTCCACCGCTCTTCTCACTTTTACCATCTCTCTCTCTTCCTGTCTACTGGATTCCTTGGTATCTGCGTTAAATCGTTAAGTTTGATGATGATGTCCTGGCTTCGTCCTACTTTTATGCATTATCTCCATCTGCTCCGACATCTGCAACCGCTCTTGTTATTATTATTTTCTTTTATCTTTTTGGTATTTATTCACTAATAAATATATTAATAATAAAGTCAACACACGAACGAAGGAAATTAAAAATTCAATATCCTGCAACAACGGAGAAAATAAAAAAAAATAAAACCTCCTCCATATCTTACCTATGGCAACCCTGAGGCAATCATTTTTGACCTTTGTCCATCTGTCAAATTTAATTATCTGCACCGTTTGTAAAATCAAAATCGAATATGAAAAAATTATGAATGAAATAAAAAAGCATACACATCAAGACGCTTGGTACAAATTTTTTGTCGTAGTTTCTCAACTGATGGGTTTTATAGGAAAGCGTCACCTGTTCTCAGAACTAATAAACTGTGGAGAATTTCTTCACCTTCCTTCAGTCTATATTCTTCTTCCCTACTAAATTTTTCGTTTCTACTTAATTTCTGCCCTCCCCCTGATTGATTTAAAGCTTTGGCTACTTTTTTTTCAAGTCCATTCCACTTGTTCTGGTTGTCCTTTCATTCCACTTGTCTTTTTTCCCTGATCCCACTTGTTCTTTCTTTCTCTCCTTCTCTGCCACTTGCCTTCATTATTTTCGTCCTCAGTCGATTTCTGGTGAAATTTGAACTTTAAAATAAATGTGTCCTCGAAGAGGAAATTTATAAAACTCACCTACGGTGCCAGTGAAATTTATAACAGGCGACCAAAGACGCTGGACACGAGTGAAAGAACATAAGAGATGGGAGTCAAGACACAGGAGGCGAGTCACTACAGGCAGGACTCGTGGACGCAGGAGGCAGAAGGGAAAATTGGAGGGAGACAGGGATCCTGGTCATTCGAAGACAAGCGTGCAATCACAACTAAAAGAAAACTTTAGTTTTCAGTTCCACAAGAAATCGTAAATTCAGGCGACTTTAGTTGTGATAGTAACAACAAGAGTCATATTAAATTTTCAGAATAAAAAAACTATAAAAACAAAAGAGTACTTTACAGAAAGAAATAAAAAAAAACTAAAATATGAACTATGAAATTTGTAAAATAAAGAAATTTTGAACAACTAAAAACCATTTTTGTTTTTTAATATTAAAAGAAATAAGAATGGGATCAAAAGATTATGATATGATATGAGAATTTCATAACAGAAGATATTTTTTTCGAGATTCTCGTAAGGCGAAAAATTAATGGTGAATTCAAAAAGAAAAATACAAAAGTAAAAGAAAAAACTGACGAGCCAGCTGCGAAGTTCATCGAATGAAAAAAAGTGATAGGACAACTGTGAAAAGACACAGATAAAGCCGAAGACAGGAAAAACTAGTTCTTGAGCAACTGACCTCCATTACAGAGTAGATGAAGAACCACATCCGATGGCATTGTGAAGATAAGAGCGGTGAAGACAAGCTGACGATAAGAAGGAAGGAATGAAGACGGCAGACGAACAAGGACAAGAAAGAGAAAAAAGTGAAAGAAGAAGTTCTTCTGAGCTGGCCAAATGAAGCCAACTCTGACGTTGGGTTCACCATAGTTAGTTTTAGGTTTTTAGTTGGTTTTGTTCTTGGTTGTTTTTATTCTTGTTAATGCTAGCGGTCGAGAAAGTCGAGAACGAAATTTTACCAGAGCCAACTAACGCCATCTGGCAGAATGAGAGAGATAGAAAGAGTCCTGACATGTTCAAATGGCAGCCGAACGGAAATAAAATACGACCCAACCGATCGAGAAAGTTAAGGAGGGAACGATAGAGAGTTCTGTAAAGAGTGAAGTAGAGAGAGAGTGAAACAGAGGCCAACGGTGAGTTTTATTGGCAACCCGAGTTTGAGCTTATTTTCAAAAGCACATTACATTTTTTTTTTTTCAGTGAAAGAAATGCAATTTGCGAGAGTCCTTTGTAAGAAACGGCGGAAATGGATGCGGCAGCTGGAGCAGCAGGGCATACGCTTCACTTCCGATTGGGGCGATTGGCAATTGTGGCATATAAAAAAAGTGATGCTGCGGTGAACGGAGCTGCAGAAAGTGTGGACGAAATTGTTGAAAAATTGAACCCGAAAAAGAGAGCGTTGCAGAAAAATTTTCGAAATAGCAGAGAAGAGTCAATGAAATATATGTTAAGAAAAGTCAGAAAGAGAGAGAAAATCACATACAAATAGAAGGAGAGTAAAATAAAGAATATTGGAACATGTTATAAAAACGTTACAAAATGTATCATTTTATAAAAAAAAGAAACAAAATATTTTCATGTTTATACAAATTTGTAAAAAATTAATAACTTTTCTCTCTAAGTAAATTTTTTAATTCTTTTTAATTCTTGGAGAAAGGAACATAAATATTAAGGAAAAGTATAAATATGAAAAAATTTAAGAAATGATAAACTAAGGAAAAGACAAAAATTGAAATGACAAAAAAAAACAGTAAATGAAGTAAACGAATAATACTAATGCAATAAATGAAGAAAACAAAGAAGTGTCAATTGTAGAATGCTGTAGAAACTACGAAGACTAGAAAAGAGACAAAGTGCAAAAGCAAATATAATATAGAAATGTTGATTGCTCAAAGCATTTCCAGTAAAATCAACAAAATTCAATGCAGTGCGGGACGAAGAATGCACATATAAGTCCCTAGCAGAGTCCTCGGTGAAGTCCAGAGTGAATCAAGTGCGAGTTCTTTATATATCCTCATTAGTATTTCAGGAAGGGAAGGATAAAGTTGGGGAATCTGAAATCCGGTCCATCAGGACGAAGTTATTCATCGGCTGTGCAATGAAACGCACACAATCGAATCAATTCGAGTCGATTCATCCAAAGTTGGTATGATCGAATCAAGTAGATTCGAATCATATGTGCGAAGTAGTCTGTTAAATAATAAGGCATCGCCAAGTGCAGATCTCCACGTATGTCCTTGTTGCAGAATATGCAGCTTGATTACAAACTATGCGTCATATCGAAGAGATAATCAAGAAGTCCAAGAAATTAATGGAAGAAAGTACGAAGAATACCACAAGAGCATGAAAAGAGACAAATGAAGGAGGAAATAAGAACTAAGTGGAGAAAAAAGGAGAAAACAACGAAAAAAAACTATAAAAGGATAAAATAAATATTATAAAGTAATAGAATGGGGCTAGGAGAGAAGAAAGAGCGGGCGGAGACAAAACGAAATGGAGAACGACAATGGATATCCATCGAATCCCAACAAACACACATTTTCGAATACACACACACAAACCCACCTTTCTGTCCTGCCTTCCTCTTCTGGTTCTTCTCGACGCACCTGCCGCTCATTTGTCTTCGCTTCCATTCGAAACAAGTCTGCTTTAAGAGATTCTTCAGAGTTAGAGGAGATCGAGAGAAACAGAGAGTAAGAAAGAGAAATGGTAGAAGTAGAGGTAGGGAATAAGATTCGAACAGTGAGAGACACAAAGAGATAGATTGATATTGTTGTTGCGTTTGTACCCAATGTGGTGGCGAATATTATAGTTGTTGTTTTTGTTATTGTTATTATTGCTATTGTTATTTCTGTTTCTGTTGTTACTTCTGGATTTGTTCCTGCTGGTGTTAGTGGTGGATGAAGCAATTGTGTGAAGCCTAATTGCAGAACAAATACGAATTCGAGAAAGAGTGAGGATTTCGAAGAATGTGTGGATAAAGAGAGTGAGCAAAAGGATGTGGTGAATGAGAATGAAGATGGAGCTGGGTGGATGAAGCAAAGGACGACGAGACATGAATGAGGACGACTTCGCGGCTGAGCATAAGGATATTGAGGATTAGTATAAACAAGAGGGCGTTGAGAATGTGTAGAAGCTGGAGCAAATTTAGTACGAGGTAGAGGTGACTCGAGCACGAATCAAATGCCGACGCGCCCGAGATTTTAATGCACCAATTTATATTACGTATATGTCCCAAGAAACCACCATCGGAAAAGAATGAAGATAGGAATAAGGATGGGAGAAAAGAAGAGTACTGGTAGAAGGATGAGATGAAGCAGGAAAATATCGATATAGAGTACATGGAATGGTTGAAAGAGAAGGAAATTTCGCCTGACGATGTCCATCGGTCTTTCGAGAGCTTCGGTGAACTGTGCTCGTTGCTCATACGCCCAGTGGGACAATGACTATAAGTGTTGCTCGGACAACTAGAGGATCATAAATAGATGTTAATCTTGCGAACCAATGGAGAATTGGGCTAACCATGAGGAAGAAGAATAATGAGGAAGGCTTTTGTCAAGGCCGAGGGATGGGGAGTAAGTCGAAGGATTTCTGCTGAATATCGCAGAAACGGTTCAATGTGGCTTCAACTTAGGAACGACAGATTAGACCGAAGGAAGAATAAAACAACTGAGGGTAAGGTGTAGAAGGTAGTAATGAAAAACACAGGAGAAAAATGAGTTTTAAAGGAAATAAGGTAATGAAGTTAGTAATGCCTTCAGGCCGGATTTTTCAAGTAATTCATTAGATTATAAAACCAGGAGATTTCCGAAGAGAGAGGTGAATAAAGAGCAAGTTACTATCATCAATATTAGAAAAGGGAGGCAATGCAGAAAATAGAATTTGGTGCAGATTAGAAAGGAGGAGAATGATAACAATTTGTCGGAAACAAAGCAAAAACTTTGGACAGCCCACTAGTGAAAATATTTATAACTAATTCCTCCAAACTCAACATGAGAACTGAGTACGGCTCGAAATTTCAGCCTGAGGAAGCTCCAGATCGTTTGTTGTCAGAACATCGTAAAATAACCCCATTGTTCACCATCTAAATTTATCCCAGTTAAGCTTGGTCGCAGCTGCTGCAGCAAATTGCTTATCACTGAAGTTAGTTGCCGACAGCGGAAAATTGCATTTGAAAATTATATTTTGAAGTAATTTCAGGAGAAAAACAACAACTACAACAATAATAGTCAATAATAATCGAAACAATAACAAAAATAATAACTGTAACAACAGTAGAACCACACTAAAATAACATTTGAGCGAAAAATAAGCACGAAATAGAAAATAAATAAACGCAAAATGAATGAAGGAAGAAACAATCAACCTCTCACCAAGGTGGAATCGAAGTTTAGGAAGAGAGAATGAAAGGCCCGGATAAAGCGAGTTATAGGTGCAGAAACGGCGAGAGAGAGTGAAAATGTGTGGAAGCAGCGATGCCAACTACACGGATACTTCCGTGTTCTACAGATATTTGACCCCTTGGCGGAGACACGGAAGTTTGCGTTAAAATTCACCAAATCTACGGATATTTCAATTCTAAAGATTTTTAAAATATATGTTAAAAATGTTTTATATTTTTTATCATTTTTTATGAAAATGATCAAATTTGGAGTTTTCTATGAAAATGATCAAATTTGGAATTTTCTATGAAAATGATCAAATTTTGAATTTTCTATGAAAATGATCAAATTTGGAATTTTCTATGAAAATGATCAAATTTGGAATTTTCTATGAAAATGATCAAATTTGGAATTTTCTATGAAAATGATCAAATTTGGAATTATCTATGAAAATGATCAAATTTGAATTTTCTCTGAAAATGATCAAATTTGGAATTTCTATGAAAGTGATTAAATTTGAAATTTTTTATGAAAATGATCATAAAAGAATATTTCTCTTTTTTTTTCTTCATAAATATGATTTTTGTACTAAACACGGAAATACAATTGAGGCGAACATGAGCGTCACGTTTGCGTTTTTGTTAGCGCTTACGTTTTCGTATTTGCATTAACGTATTTATAATTCAATGAGTGAATGAAGAAATCGCTTCGAATACGGTTGAAATAGGAAAGCAAAACTATGAACTGGAGACGAACATGGAGAAACAGAAAACGAAAGGTTCTATGAAAGTAGGAGGAAAGGAAGAAAAAGAGATTGAAAAAGAGGCGAGTGAAAGAAAAATACCCGAGACAAACTGGAGCCGTGCAATTATTTTCTATAAATAAATCAGAGGTGAAAAACTTCAGAAAATAATAACAATGAGAAGCTCTCCTGTTAACACAACTTGAAATAAATAAATACAGTTGAAAGACGTCTGTTGGCAGTGAAAGGTGAAGGATTTTCAGACTTTGTGGCCAATATTATAAAACAAGAGGAGATGAAATAATACAAAGATCATCTCCCCTGTCCTCCTTCCTCTATTTTCATCTCTTTATTTCATCGCTATCCGCCTTTGCGCTCCACTCCTTATGGCAACAATCGAAATTCTGCCAATGTATTTGCGGCTTACTCCGACCCGAGGAAGGGCCAAATCTTTTAACACAACCGCAGACAGTCGGGGAAAAAGAGAATGGATAGAGATAAGAGAGAGAGAGAAATATGGCACTATAGCATTATTCATCGTCTCCTTCTTCTTCTCCTTATTTTTCTCTTTCTACATCTTATCCTTCATTCCTTCGCCCTCCAAATTGGATGGATTGACGGGCTACACGAAGGAGCTGGATGGATGAATTGAATTGGATTAAAATTGGTTATGGTGCAAAAGAAAATACTGAATGATAATCCTTTAAGTGGACCAACAATTCTGATCGATTTGTCATTTGCATATTTGAGAGAGAGAGAGACGTGGGATGAATGAAGGATTTGCAGGAGTTTAAGGACAATTGAAGTAATTGCTTCTTGTGGAATTGAAAGAAATCGTTTATGTTATGAAGTTCTTCTAGACGTATGAGATATATTCGTTGAGGCTCTGTCTCTCTTTCTTGATTCCACTCACTCTAATCTCAATTTCTCTCTCTAAATCTCCTTAGTAATCCATCTTCTTTTATATATATTTCTCGGTAGGGCTCACAGAGTTCATTTATTTCTATTGCTAATCAATACCGTATTCATTATTTTTTGAGTTTATTTCTTATCCTATTTCTCTATGGTTTTCGCATTGAATGAGGAACATTTTCTGAAGTGATCTCGAGCTAGAAATAAAAGCATCACAGTTGTAGAGGATAAGAAAACTTTAAAAAAAAAAAAATTTCCGATGAATCATGGAATCATGAATCATGGAACCAATAAATATCCACAGAATCGAGATCAATTTAATAGCCTGGTCACCTTCAAGTTGAAGAAGGGTCACCCTTATGTTCTGAAAGACTCAGACTCCGTGTGCATGTGTAGCACATTGAGCCGAGTAAATACGAACAGGATGAATTGCGAGGACATCGTGTCCAAGTTCATGACATGAGTGAACGGAAAAGCGATGCATACAGTGGGTGAGTGAAACGACCCTAATGCGTGTTTCGAAAAGGGAAACAATGAGAACGAGAGAAGGAGAAAGAGTCAGAACATGCCTGTATGTGTATGTTTCATATAACTGACAATTTTGCGACATTCATTTCAGAAATTTAGTTTTACGGTTAGTGAAACTATTTCCAGTTCCTGGTACTGCTATTTCAATTCTTGTCCCTGACCAGGAGCCTCAACTACAATTGTTCATTGCCTTCGGACTAACAAAATGATTAATGAGGAGTAACTCCGAACAAAAAAGGGAGAGAGAGAGATGATTTACGACCACCCTTTTTAGTTCAACAGCAACCCGAGCTTGAACCCGAGTTCGCGCACAAGTTCACAAATTAAAACATTTACGAAACCCATTCGACAAAGCATGACGAAGAGCTTGTTAAAATTTTCACATTTAATGTCATTTTCCTCTATTTCTCTCAACACATACTCTACAACATAACTACAACCTAAAGATTCTACCAAAATAGTAAAAAATTTTTGTATTTAGTTCACCTTCACCTTGTTACACAACACAAAGCTTCCCTGTATGGAATGTGAATGAGTTAATTTTAATCTCACTCAAAATCTCTCAGAATCCTCAGACTCTCATTTACAATATTTTTCAAACCACAAAATTTGGCCACAGCTTCCAAGGCTAATAACACACAAAATCACACTTCCTCACACGCACGTTCCATGTATGTGAGCTGCTGTTCTCTCCAATACTTAGACATTGAGTAATGGTGTGCGTAGTGTTCGTCCGAGTACGAGTAAAAATACTCGTATACTCGAGTAAATGGCACGATAAACGATTATTTTTTGAATCGACTATTTGTTACAAATATTTTGACGGTACCGACTAAATTGACAATATATTGAAATTTTTTATTTATTTATAATTTTGATACAAAAATGCATTACAACAATACATTACAAAAATTCAAACACTAACAACAGGTTGAGATGATTTCCTAGACTTTTGAATGGATCAAACAAAATAAATAAATAAAACTATCTACATAATATTTGATTGAGTATAATATTTTACTGTTAACTGTTAGTTAAAAACACATTACGTCAGCTTTTAGTTTCTAGAGGCGCTAAAAGTGCAGGTTTTCGTGTGTATATGTACGTATATGTGAAATGAGTACGAGTACGATTATACCGACTTTCAAATCCGATTACTTCTTTTCGCACCGATTTTTAGTTGAAATTTTGTTTTTGACTACTCGCATCGACTACACACCGGTATTGGAACATCACTAGGTGTGCGTGGGTGTAGCGTTTCCTTTATCCCATTCCTTAAACGGCTTAAGAGCTTTAAACATGAAAAACAGAAACAACAGCATCAACAACAATAATAACATTAACAAGATTATACACCGTAAGTTAAATTAACACACAACGAATTTCTCGAATTTCTTTTTTCTCTTTCTTCCTCCCATAGTCGTTCCCACCACCACTTTCGTCCTTGAATGAAAACTTTCAATAATATGATTTTTCCCAAAGTTTTCGGAAAAAGAAAATAAAACAGTTCGATTTCGTTTTGGGTTAAATTTATTTTGTCTAAACAGTTTCAATTTTACTGCGAAAACAAGAAAAACAACAACCACAACTGGGACAACAACAACCACAACAGCATTGCCATCATCAACAACAATGAACTGAGCAATTCAGCAAATTCCCGTAATTGTTTAAAAGCTTCGCGAATCACGCGACAAACGCGATTTAACAGCCACGTCGTCTTCATTATTCCTTCCTATCTTTCTTCAGAAAGAAAATGTGTGTGAGTATCTCATGCTAGTCGAGCTAGTTCCGTGAATCCGGCTTTGAAAACTCAACTCGAATCAATTAAATTCAAGACGATTTAGAACTTTCCAAAGACCTCAATGGGTATTATTCGTGAAATTGTGAAAACAATATCTTCGATATCTTTATTATTAATATTGTTGCGCTTTCCTCTTATCGTTTATTTCAAAAACAAAACTAAAATTAAAAACAAAATCAACCAATTTTCAATTTAGTCTTTTGAATTAAATATTCAATTCATTTTAGCTATTCCAGTCTTTGAGAACAATTTTGCATGGAATTCGTTTGTGACGCAAAATTGTTTGGAACTGTTGTTTTTATTGCGGTTGTCGGTTTATTTTTGTAGTTGTTGATGTTGTTGTCATTGCTGTTGTTTGTGTTCATATTGTGTTCTCTAGCAACCGTCGACTGCAAAGGTAAAACTTTTCGTTGTCGAAATCGCCAAAGTCGAAATCGCCAAAGTCGAAATCAAAAATGTTCCTTATTTCTCCAGCTCGGTTGTGTGGGAATGTGTGTATTTCACACCAAACGATTTTCCTTACTTTTTGTCGCACTCTCACTCACTTTCTCTTTCTGTCAACTGCATTAGAAAAATACCCTCCATGTTCCGTATCTCGCTTTCTATTTCTCACTTTATTTTCTTCTTATATTTACTTTCCTGGCGTGAAATAAAAATAAAAAATATATCGGTGCACACTTTTGCGGTTGCCCAACATTTCCATGTTGCACTTGTATGTCGATATGATATTGTTGTTACTTTTCTACTGTTTGTTGTTGTAGGTCTCGGTCTCTTAGTTGTTGTTTTTCTGGTTGGAATGGTAGTTTCTGGTTGTCGTTGTTATTTCTGTCGTCACCACTACAAAGAAGTGTCAAATTTTAATCGTTTCTGGACAGGTTCCCAAATTAATTCCATCTACTTTATCTTGTATTCTCATTTTATTGCTTGTTTTCATCTATTTACGTCTCCTGTAAAATTTGTAATTGCTTTCATTTTACATTTCCCTGTAGAATAATGTGTGAAATGTAGAAAATTTGCAAAAATAGTCTATTTACATCTGGTTTATATCCCATATCATGCTTCATAATATATTGGATATTTACTTATATTTAGAAATCCTATTCAAT
>CM029561.1:27668378-27834430 GCA_017309665.1 Coelopa frigida
TGATACACAGCTTGAGTAAATCATTTTTATTATAAAAGTTCAGAAACTGAGATTATGGACACTTTTTCCATTTGATATGACTTCTAGTGGCTTCCGGAAGAAAGAACAAAAATGGTTACGAAAAAGAAGATGAATAGAAGAAATAAGGTGAAGGTAATCAATCAACAAACGAAACAAAGAGAACAAAGACAGAGCTTTGCAAACATCACAGTAAGCCATTAGGTTCGCACATTTGAGGATCGCCATTGACTCGGTATTGGATTTGTTTACGGGGCGTATGATTAATTTTATTTCATTTCGATGGGCCCCCCAACTGAACTCTAATTACCTCAGATAAACTCACATACACAGAAACACCCGAATTCACTCAGAACTTCCCAAACGGAAGGACAGGCATCGGGACATTCCGACAGTAGGACAAACTACCGTGGAGACAGATGGAGGAATTGACATTCGGGGAGATGGTTGAACGGTCGAACAGAAAATCGGGCGGACCAACCACAGACCGTGGGACAGACAGACAGTAAAGGAGAAATATTCAGACAAATATTCGGACAATGTGGAGCAGACAGTGGGGTAGTCGCCTAGAAAGTCGGTGACAGAGAGACGATGGAGATTGAGTCGAGGTAGTGAGAATGAGGATGAGGAGGGCAAACAAATAAACAAACACGCAGACAATGAATGAAATGTACTTTTATTTGAATGTCTTATTTATGTTTTTTGCCTTACATCGCAAATAAAAATAACCCAAATAGTTGAGTGGAACCATTTACAGCTAACGAAACCATCACATATTTATTTTCGCTGACTTTTGGGCCACAAAAATTTAATAATTTTCTATCCTAAGAGTGGGGAAGTTCGGAACTGATACGACCTAGGCGTACGACATTGGCTCCATCGAAAACACAAGGAAGTTTTTTAGATCCTCCTACCATCCAGCTAATTATAGAAATACTTTTTCCACACATCTCATTATTAGAATGATATATGCTATTTATGTTAACTTATGTATGCTATGTATAACTTTCAACGAAGCTTCCAAATTTTCCATTTACAACATTTATAACATGATACTGCCTTCTTATATTCCATGCTCAGCTCATTGAAATTTCCTTCATTATCCAAAAGTTAACCTTATATGGATCCCGTAATTTTTTTTCTTGAACAAGGGACCTTTGTTCTGACTCATTATCCTATTACGTTTGATGTCAAATTGTAGGCTCATTACAAATTCCTAATCTCATTTACCTTATGGATTTTTGGAGTTTCACTACGCTGATCTTATATTAATTGATTCATATTAATCTCATTTAATTTTTCCTACCTCTTGTCATTTTTTACAGAAAAACACATTATTATTTTTTTTCATTTTTCATCTTTATTCATTTCCATTTCTTTACCTCTGTATTTCACTTGAATGCTTTAAGTCAATTATTTATTCATAGATAATTGAAAATTTCAGAATTTTCATTGAATAAATATATATTATCATATTCAGTGTGTTGTTGTGTTTTTAGCCTTCATAACATCGTAAATTATTTATAATATTTAATATTAATAATAATTTCCTTTTATCATATATTTTAACCTTTACTTTTGCCATATTTCTAAAACTATTTATAGACTTTATTTTAGTTTATAGTTTTACACATTTACATTTAAACTTCAGTTTGAATTGTTTCTGCTTAATCATTTCTATAACTTTTATCTTATTTAGGTTGTAATAAATTATGTTAGTGAAATAAATTAATATTCTAGTGTAAAGAATAATAAAAATCATATCACTTAATTTCCAAGTACTCAATTCTCTCATTACATACACTTTTCAATACTCTATATTATACATAACGATCGACATTAGAGAGAGAGGGAGAGGGCGAGTGTGAAAGTAATAAAGAGGGATTTTTGCTAGCTGGATGTTCAATTTGATTAAAATGCTTTTGTCTTCAATTTTCTAAACATTTAACTCTGCATGAAGGTTATTTTATTTCATAATTTGTCGCTTTTGAATACATATCTTTCACCTTCATTTTATATTTTAATGAGAATTTTCCTTATTGTTTATTTCAATAATGTATTGTGTTTCAATCGTTTCTATTACTATATGCTAACAACAATTAAAATTTTCATTTTGTGCAATTTTCGGAACCACTCCAGCCTCTTATATTCATTTATTTCTATTTTTTTATTCTTTCTGGTTTTCATTTAGTTTATTGAAGCTGTATATTACATGAACTTTATACATTTTACATGAGTGGAACTAAAACGTGAGCGAACGAAACTAAATTTGGTTTCGCTTTACTCAAATTAATTACATTCATAACCTTTTAACACAATATTCTGCATTGTATTATTTTACTTTTATTTTGCAAAAATTTTACTGGAATATTTTATCATATTTTTCTCCCATCCACTTTGGGTCTAATCTGTTTTCTTTTGTATATTTTCAAGGTACCTTATGTTATTCTGCCTATTGTAAATGTTTTTTTTTATTTCACACTTTTTATGATTTTAGTACAATATTTTCCGGTTAAACGATATTTCTGATGGATTTCTCGTAAAGGCTATGAATGAGTTATTTTTATATTTATACAGTAGGTTTTTGTAAGGTTTCATGGTTCAAACAAAGCTTCACGGAAAACAATACTTAATTTTTATTTTAAATACTTTTTTGAAACCTGATAAAAAACATAATAACATACAACGAGTACAAGTGAAGTGCATTTTTTTGAGAACTGAAACCTCAATAAAACATTTTGTGCTTTTTGTAAAAAATTATCATGGATATGAAATTCAAAAAAGTAAAAATATAAAATTTATACCACTAGATTTTAGTGTAATCAAATTTTATTTTTGAAAAGGCGATAATTTACTTAAAAGTTGTAAATAACTGTTTTTATGTTTTCTTTCATGATTTTCTATTTTGGTTTTCGGATTTTATAATATCTTATAACAGTTTTAATTTATGATTTCAATTGCTTTTAGCTAAATTCTGCATTTTTTTAAATTTTAATACAAGCTATATTTTTTGTGTTTTATAATCTCCACTCCAACTCTTATAATTAATTATTCTCTATATGTATATCTTAACGACTACTGCTATTTACATAGAGGATCTTCTCTTTGCTTATAGATCGATGCACACTTACAATAACTACTATATATTATATATATCTCTCTCTCTTTTCCTGTGGCTTTCTGAGCCCTTCTCTATCTGTCAGTTTGTCTCTTCTATATTAATTCACAGCTTTGTGATTTTTGTAATATCCAGTTTAATATTTATTTTATTTTCGACTTTATTAATGGATTTTTTATTTCTTTTTAATTAAGGGATATATCATTATTTTTGTCTTCTTTTTATTTCTTCTCTTTTATTTCTGAAGTTTTTTCTATATTGTTTTCCTTTTATTTACGGTTCAGTTTTTGTTCATCGTTTAGGTTGTAAAAAATTATAAATACCTCATTGAGTACGTAGAAAAGTGAACTTAAAACTTAGTCTGATACACACATACACACTCTCCTCTTCCATACACTTCCCAATACAAATAGAAATACAAATATAAATTTTAAATACAAATTGAACAAAAGGATTCGTTTACAGTATCAGATGTATGCTTATTGTATGTATATATATATTTATATTTGTGTACTAGATACACTCACATTATTATTATTATTATTTTTAAGTGCGAAAACCAACAATGGCGACGACAAGAGACGACGCCATTATGTTGTCACTCAGTTGAGCTGAGTTCAGTTGAGTTCAGTTAGGTTGAGTGTATGACATCGAGGACGAGGTTCAGACCGAAGGAGCTGCTGGGCTGATAGTCTTCAGAAGGGTTCTTGCGGGATTCAGCCTCGGATCACTTCGACTCACCTGACATCGGACTCATTCTGGTATTGATTGAGCAGTCGGGGCTGTGAGAGCGACGTTCTCCCACATCGACATCTGTCTGGAGTCAGAAGAGATGATTGATTTGACACCACGACAGATGTAATCGTTATCGCAGCCGCAGTAGAAACAGCGAACACGCT
Organism: Coelopa frigida; assembly: GCA_017309665.1. NCBI lineage: Eukaryota > Metazoa > Arthropoda > Insecta > Diptera > Coelopidae > Coelopa > Coelopa frigida. Next base: position 27,672,414 of record CM029561.1, read on the forward strand.
ACAGCAGTATTTTATACAGTATTTAGCATCTATAATTGCTGACGTCGATTTCTCCACATCATACTTTGGTTGTTGTTCTTGCTCCCGCTGCATCAAGCAATGGCAACGGCAGCAACAATAACTCTCAGCCTTCGTCTCACTCTGTTTGTTCTCCGTCACACTCTGTACATCTTCCGTCTCACTCTGTCCATCCTTCATTACCCTCGTCGTCCTTGCGCTCCTCCTCCATCGACGCCGCGCCGCCGTCAACACAGTTAGCGTCAACAGCGTTAGAGCGCTCAGCAGACGTCGCCGCAGCCGACGCATCAGTTCGCTGCCGAATGCGGAGACAACCAGTGTCTGGCATACGCCCAGCTGCACAACCAGATCGACAGACAGGCCAACAGATAGCGACTGGGCGACATTGGACGAAACGCCAGTGCCGCGCGCTGCATTGCTGCTGGGAACTCCCCTGGAAACGGAGTGAGAAACACCTGTTTAATTTACATCTTTTTTGCTGTTCTATAACTCAAGCATTCGTTTCATTGATATATGTATATAAGATATATATTGTAATTTATTTCTATATTTTTTATAAAATAAACATATTATTTAGACCTTAAAAATGTTGAAATAAATTTCAGAACATTTTTCCAAAAAAAATTTTGGATATAAAAATATTAATTGAAATTAAATCGGAATTTTTATTCAAAATATGTTAAGGTAAACATTATAATTAAAAAAATATATATAAATTTAAATATTTATGACCATAGTATAACGACGACCGATGTTTATAAGCTCTAACGAAAGGGGGGGCTACGGTCCCATTTCGAGCAAAAGCACCCAAAACTATACTAATCAAGGTTAATTTTAAACCAACAGAGAAGAAACCCACCATCGCTTCCACTACTATCACAGCCTACCTTAATTTAGGTTGGCATGTACAAACTTCAAATAACAAGACAACCGCGACCAAAGAATGTCCTTTCATCAGCCCTCGTCTCTTTTTCTCTCCCCTCGCTCGTTATCATCACGGTATTTGAGGCCTGGATGCCTCGTCCTTCTAACTAAGTCTCTTTTCTCTCTGCCTCTTTCTGTGTTCTGTTTCATCTTATTTGTTACCCATCGGTCTTCGGTCTCCATCGTTGTTCCCATTGGCCAATTAAGCAAATTGTGTTGAAGTCTTTTCGGCTCTCTCCCAGATCTTCCCGGTCCCTCCTTGATAATCGACTGAAGATCCCGTGGAATCCACGTGTGTAACACAACAACAAATACCTAAAGCACCAGAGGACGATGTCTATAGTTGTTGAAAGAAAGTCCTTTTGTAAGATATATTTTCACCAGCAACAAATACAAATGTGAACAACAACTACATACAATATCACCATCGACAACAATGAGAACAACAATAATACCATCGACCGCGAAAACAGTAAAAGCAACCACAAGCAGTCAAACAAAAGCCAGGAATTGTAGCAGCGAGATTAAAGTCAGAACCTAGCGGGACGCGGAAGTGAGATGGAAAATAACAGATAGAGAGCCAAATATATAAGACTCGGAAGCGAGATGGAAAATGACAGATAGAGAGCCAAATATAGAAAGAGACGGACTGACAGAGGAGTTGGAGAGGTGTCAGACAAAAGGTGTGAGTGAAATTACGAAAAACAAAGACTGAAGCGACTAAAAAAACAAACCGAGACAGGTTATAACAGCCTACGATACGACATCTTGGGTGAGGGTTAGCTTGAAGTTGGAGGACGAAAGTGAAAAAGGGTTCCGTTGCTTGGGACACAGGTGGAGAAAACGACTGACTGTCACCTAGTTGACTAAATGTCGCACATTCTTGCTCCGTTTTCTTCTGTTATTTCACCGGGAGGCAGCACAAATATAATACCATTGAATTATTAGGCTGCCGTCGGTTACTTGCCCTCGTAGTCCCCATTTTATCCTACCTTTATTCACTTTATTTTCCTTTATTTCAGTCTTCTCCCTTCCTTTGCCATAGAATCCCTTTTTTCGATTTTTGTTTTTGACTCTTCTTACTTTTTTCCCCTCTCGTACAGCATTCGTACCACCCTCTCTCAGGCATTTTTACCAACAACTTTATCGCGTTGCTATATTTTGTTGATATTTTTTGGTGTACTTATGTTTTTTCTCTGCTACACCATTTCGGTAAAGCAATTCACAAGAGGCTTCAGAGGTTCATCTAGAACTTCGACGGCCAAACTTAGCTGTCCTCCATCCTACTCCACTTTTTACTATAAGAATCATGAGAATCCCTACCTAAGTCATATACTCCACATCGACCTTATTCAATATAACCCATCCTCACTAAACCCATTCTCTCAAATAAAGCGACAAGAGAAACGGACAGAACGATAGACATAGAACGTAAGTGGATCGTTTTTTATATACTTACCATTTAGCACATGTACCGTTACGCTTTTAGGCTTCGCATTCGATGGATTGCACTGATAGTGTCCCGAGTCCGAGGGTCGAGCCGATTTGATCAGCAGGAACGAGGTCGTTGTTTCACCTTTGTTGGTGACAACCGAGACGCCGCCACGTGGTGAATCGTAGTTGATTATCTGTGTTAAAGAAAAGGGACCAAAATTCAATTAAAAGGGAGATTAAAGAGACAATTTCAGATAGACTTTAATGAAAGAGAGATAATAATGAGAACGAGAGATCGGAAAGATAGCACCATCTCCATCAAGCGAAAAATATGAAAAAAAAAAATCAAGCTATGTGAAAAAAGTCACAACTTATGAAGAAAAAATACTTAAGGGAAAGAGGAAGTAATGAAATTCGGAAAAAAAATCATAAGTACAAAAATGTTATAAATTAAATGGAAAAATAATTCATGCATGAAAAAATATTTACTACGCAAATGATACGAAGTAATTAGGTGCAGTAAAGTACAACCAATGTAAAGATAAGGTGGGAAAATGAGGTGAAAATGGGAGTCGTGAAGGTTAGGGAAAGCAGTATTAATAATGTTGCGAGTAAAAATATAATATGAAATGTGAAAATATTGAAAATTCTTCGAGATGAAATCACACTGACACGAATGAGGGCTGTGTGAGAGCTTTATTTTATTGTTGTTTTTGCATCACATAGAAATACACTGATTTTTTACTAAAGCATTCCTTTCTTCCCACTAATCTTGGCTTGACACATTTTATACACATTCTCATGAACGCAACCTCCATTGCAAAAGTTGGAGAACCTAAGTCAACCAACTATAAGGGATTTTATTATACATCGTATTATTAAAAGTTATAATCTCAAAAATCCTAAATTCAAAAAATTCTCTAGGAATATTTCACTGGAAAAAAAAGTTATTAAATAAAAGTAATTATTTAAAAAAAATCGTACCACGATGTAATCAACCCAACCTTCTGCTGAATTCTTACGGAAGAGCAGACAATTTTATTTTATAGTTCAGCAGGCAAAAGCAGATAGAGAATGGAAACCTACAAAATTACTTGAAGCATACTAAATTGTGGAATAATCTGCGAAATCAGCGAAATTCTATTGGCCCCACTACCGTTCTTATATTTTTTATCCTCGCACTTTCTTCTTTCTTCTGGATCGAAGCCTAAAATCAATAAAAACGATCAAAAACTCTCAAATATCACATTGGCTTGAAGAGCTAAAATTAGGGACGAAAATATTTCGAGAACAAAAACAGAAAAAAGAAATAACCAGAGCCTTGAATACAAAATCACGGTCAGCGGAAATGGATATTATCAAGAGATGGGTGAGGGAAGTAAGAAGGAAAAGGAAGTGGTGAGAAAAGTTGACCAAGAGAAAGGAAAGGAAGAAAAAATAAAAGTTAACGATAGGGAGGGAAGATTCAATATGCAAAACAAGAAAAAACAAAATTAACCCAAATAACAATAGAGGTAAAAACAGCAGATTCTACAACAAAAACAAACTAAAGCACTGCCGACAACAACGAAAAAACCACTAACAAAGTCGTATATAGCAACAACAATACAAAATACAACCAAGGGAAAGGAAATAATTGAACAACAAGAAAAGGAGAGGAGTGAAAAAGAGAGAGATAGAGTGGAACAGTCTAAAAGAGTGAACGAGTAAGAGAGAGAGAGTGAGTGAGTAGAACAATGCTTCGGAAAAGAATAGAAACAATAAAATTAAATCTGTGAAAAGAATCCCAGAACTAATAGAAGTCCGGAGCATGGCAACCCTACAATAGAGGGAGGAACTGAGACAATAATGGAGCGATGGAAGAGCGAGATCGCCAGAGGCTGAGAGAGCATGACAGCGAGAGACCAGCATTAAACAAAAGGAACAATAGAAACGGATATAAGGTGGTGAAGGAAATGGAGATGGCAGGAAACGAGAAACCAACCAACAGTAACCCAATCGACAGACTGGCTGGAGGTTCATTTAGGGAGCGAAAGGATCAGAGAGAAAAAGAAAGAAAAATCCAAATCCCAAGGAAAGGGTTCGCTTATTTATATTCCGAACGAAGAAGAACAAACATGAACAACAAATGAAAGAAGACCAAAAACCCACAAGAGTAAAAAAAATAAGACCAAAAATAAGGCAATAACAACAAAAGTAAAAACAATAACGAAAAAAAAATTAAAAAAAAAAACAACAGCAACAACAACATTAACACTAAACTATATAATAAAAAAATAACGAAAGCGAGAAAATTTCCTTCTCCAAATCATTACGAAGCTTTCTTCTTTAAAAATATAGCAAAGGACGAAAAGTGAAAAATAAAGAACAATTCGGAAAGGAGTCGTAAGGAATCGGAAGGAATGAAGTAATGAAGTAGGAAGGAAAAGGGGAAGAAAGAAAGGAGGGAAGCAAGAAAGGAAGGATAAAGTTCAGGATGATATGATATGGAAAGCTTTCGGGCACTTACGGCGTTGTTGTGATTCCAGAAGATGTAGGCCGGCGGCTCAGGCGAGTTGAGGATGACGCAGGTGAGGTTGATGGTCGAGCCGCTCTCGATGTACAGATCCGGCGCACCAATTATCTCCGTCGACGGTTCTGTAGACGGAGAAAAATATCATGAAGTAGAAAAAAAAGGAGAAAACAAAAACCGGAAAATTAACGAATTAATTCAGGTAATTGGAGGAAGGAAAACGACGACAAGAATCAATCATCAAGGTTTGGGGGAAAAAAGAGGGTTCACATTTTACTTGCCCACAACATTCAGATGGATATAGTGACTCATGTGAGGCGTGGTCGACACCTGGCACTCGTAGATGCCCGAATCGCGATGTTGCGGATACTTTATCTGCAGTATCCAGTCCTCAGTCTGTGGTTGGTGAATCGCACGGAAACGCTGGTCCGAAGTGTACGTGTATCGACCTACGGTCAGCAGGTGGATGTCACGATGTCGCACCCACGACACCTGTAGCAGCATCTGAAAGAAAGAGAGATAAATATAACATATGTAAGGTAATGAGAAAGTTTTTGGTGATCAAAGAATTTGATGGGGTTTTAAATTAATTCTAGGAACTTCATTTCTCTGAAGAATTTTCTTCACAGTCGCATAAACTTAGAGAGAGGGAAAGGGAAATCTTCGTCGACAGAATGTTTTCAAAACTTCAGCTCACATGTTGAGCGTGACATAATATATAGGAGCATCAGAAGAAGGCAAAATATCGAAAATGTCAACCCACAGTCAGAAATATTGATCACGAAACATCTTTGTTGTTGTAGATATTGTTATTTTTGTTATCAAACCGTCAAAAATTTATTCTCATACAAGTTGAGAAACAATTTCAGTAACAGATCCGAACATTTACTATCATATCATCTTTGTATACACTCCAGTTTTAGAATCCTTGAAATCGAATCAATCTAGTACAAATGTTGTCCTCGTTCAAAGAATTTTTCTAATCCTCGTTTATGTCACCAGCTGCTCGTTCCTGTCCAACCTCAACCTCTTCCTTAATTTCCAGTTTTGTCTCAGCCCTACGATCCGTTTCCAACTCTTCCTCGTCTTCCCTTGCTACTCTACTTCATCCTAGTTCACGTCTTCAATTTCTTTCTACCAACTTCAAAGAATTTAAGCCTACAGGATTCGTGTAGGATGCTCACATATACACTCATATGTATATATTTGTATACACGAAAGATGTTATATACCCATCCTTACACACAATTCACACATGCAAAGTTAGTTGTCAACAGTTTGGGTTCCGTGTGTCGAAGTCAAATTGTCCCAGACACATGGCTTCGATATCTGCAGATGGCAGCAACAAGGGCACATTGATAGAGTAGCAAACAACAAAACAAAAACAACAAGCAAACAACTACAGCCAAACAAACAAAAACAACCAAATAAACAACAACACCAAATATCAACGAAGCAACAGCAATCAAAACAATCTGCTGACTTTTGACAAACAGCAAATTCATTCGACATACGAAGAAATTAGAACTTTATGTCCTCAATTTGTTATTGTTGTATTTGCTTTTTCATGTATGTAGATGTTATTGTTGTTTCTCAAGTTATTTTTGCTATTGTGATTTTTGTTGTTCAGATTTGTTGTTATTTCTCTCCTTCTGCACTTGTCCTCTGTCACCTATGATCATTTTGTAAAGTGTCGTGCTTTCTTTCATATATTCGATTATTTTTGTTGTTGCTACTCATATTCTGGTGTTGTTGTTGTTGCTTGTCGTCTCTTCTCCTTCAGTCATCCATCTTCGTTTTTCTCGTCGAGGAAAAGTTTTCCAAAATTATAAAATTGTCACCTGTTAACGCGGTATGTGTTCCATTTCTCATTGTTCTCATTCTCATGTTGGCGGGACAACAGTTCGATAAAATTCTATGTCACAGCTTGAATTTGAATTCGAAATGGAATCGATTGCGAGAGAGAGAGACAGGGAGACGAAACCATAGAAAATACCAATAAGAAGAGGTTGACGAAAGTCGGAAACGAAGCTGAACACGAAGGAGTCGCTCACCAAAAACAGTTAACGCTGAGAAACTTTTGGTAATAAAATGCGTGTTTACAGGATCGTAAAAATTTCCCTATCGATTTTGGGGACCTCCCCTTCTTCCTGTTCCTCCTTTTCTCCCCCATCTGCTTTTCCTCTTTCTCCTTTAAGTGCTCATAAAAAACGCGACCACCCAAATCCATACCAAGTTAAGTCCATTCAAGTTAACGAGGCCATTTCGTGCATGTCTCAAGGTTGCTCGGATTTCCTCCAGTGGATTCATGTTGTTTGGTTGTAAAAACATAAAATTTAGGAGGTGGAACTTTTTGGGGGATTGGGGAACAAGTCGTGCTTGCTTGATGGATCAAAAAAATAACTTAATAATGAAACCCCGAAGTTGTTTTTGTTTCACTCCATCCATTTTTCACTTCTTGTTGCTCGCCATATTTTCACTTTTCTTCAATATTCTAATTCTCCACAATTTGTGTGTGTTTCTTCTTCCCTTCTACTCGTTTCCCCCTTTGGCTTCATAATAATTTTATTCTTCTATTTTTTTGTTAATATACATATGTATATCTTTCTTGATTTCATTTATAAAAGACTTGGTTTAGCATTTGCCCTTTCCCTCTCCTTCCTTAATTTTCAGTCCCTTCTTTAATTTTCAGTTCCATTGCCGTAATTGCAGAAATCGTATACCTTTTTATATTGAATTTTAATAATTTTTACCCCGTCAATCACCTCTCGTATATTCGTTACTCTTCCTTCCCCACTTAACCCTTTAAAGGTTACCGGAAATTTGAGAATTTTGTGGGTTCCTTAACTATTTTTGTAAAGATTTTTATAGATGGAGTGGGGGCAGATGTAAGAGGATGTAAGAGACAGCGATAAATGAACGGAAATCTCTATTCGTGATGCACCGATTATGCCAAAGGTGGTTGAATTCCGGGCTTTCCCACAGACCGTCAACCCCTTCATTTCCTCCGGAACCCCACAGACAGCTCATTCACACCGAAGGAGAAGGCCAAGTTTGGGGAGAAGGACAAGTAGGAGGAGAACGTGGGCATAAAATTCAGAGGTCAAAAATATCTAGAATCCAGAGCGTCCCACGGTCAAAGGAAACGAAGACCAAAGCACAAAAGATCCCACAACAAAGCCGGATTCGGATTCGTCCCTCCGCCTACGAACACAGATTAATAATCAGGACCCGATCGGTGCTCACATTAAGGGGCAAACATTTGCGGGAACTGATGGCGTCCGAACAACGAAAACCGGAAATGTTTTAGCTCTAATGTTGGTCGCCCTCACAAAACCCAAACCCCACTTCTTTCTTTCTCTTCATCCACCTCAAACTCAGTCTAATACCCTCCAACACCACCAAAAAATTATTCAACATGCCTTTCTGCCTTCTCTCTCTCTCTTTGTCAGACTCAGGCTTATGAGATTGTGGAGAGTAGAGAAGAGAATAGGAGCAGAGGGAGAGGTCACCGAGGGTAAATATATGAATTTGGAGTTTAATTCGATTGTTGTAATGGTTTCAAGCGTGAATACAAAATTCACAAAGCAAAGAACAAGCACAAAATTATACGAACAGCTCCAAACTAAAGATAGCCCCAGAGACGACATGGGTCTAATCAAAAGACAACCCAATAATAAACACAAAAAAATAACATTCATTGGCCGAAAAATAAGAATTGGAAAATTTGCAACCTATATAATTCACCAAATCTTCCTGTATCACCCTCTTCCTCTCTCATTCTTTCCCTCCTCTTTCGAAGGACTTTTCTAATTAATCACTTGGGCGGACAGGACATGGCAACCGCCCAAGGCCGGAATAATTAACATAATCACATCGAACCAAGAGGTGGAAATCAGATGGAGTAGGGAAGGAAATCGAAAAACCGTAGAGTGAGAGAATATTAGGAAAATTAAGAGAGAGATAGGAGTGAGCCGGTAATTAAGTAGATTTAATAAATAATTACGGTATTTTATATTCCATTAGAGAAAATAGAAAACAACGCGAAGCCAGAGGCAAGTAATTTTTGGTAAACATTTAGTAAAAATTATAGAAGTAAATTTCTACTATTTTTTTGGTTTGTTTTTTGTTGAATCGAAATTATTGGAAATTATCCATAAAGCAAGGAAATTGTCCGAAAAATAAGAACAAAAAAAAAACAAATCGAATCAAATTGACTAAAATGAAAAGCAGATTGAGATGGAACTCGTTGATTAGAGGTGTAGGAGTGGTTTTGAGCACTCAGGGGATCTAATTCTCCAATTTATCATCGACTCACCGTCTTGTTGCCGAGGTTTTTCACCCGGCAATTCAGATACGCCGTTTTGCCCAGCAACGCTGTGACATTCTTCGAGGCGCCCTTGTCGAAGTACGGCCCGTTCCTCGAGTCCTCGATCGCTTCGACGGAGTTGCGATTGATGCCGACGCCGCCCCCTCCACCGCCGCCTCCCGTCTTCAGAAGGCTGCTACTGCCGATGGTGCTACCGCTGTTGCTGCTGCTGTATGATGTTCCTGCAGCTGTTGATGTTATTGTTGTTGTTGTCGATGTGCTGCTCGTTAGACTTGAGCTTGTGTTGGTGCCACCGGATCCTGTAGCGCTGCCGGCGCTGTTGGAATTTGTATTTCCGTTACTAGCACCGTTAGTTGTGCCATGACTGCCAACGACAGAGGCGGCATTTCCGTTTCCGTTTTCAATGCCATTCGGTATGGAGTTCGCGTTGTTGCTCAAGCCATTCCCACCATCCTTCGCCTTGTACGAATCTCGCTGCGCACCGAACACTGCAATGAACGAGACAGAGTGAGAAATTGGTAAAAAATTAAATACAGATTTATATTTTTATTATATTTATTTATATAAAATTTGAAATAACTTTTTGAATTTAAATTTAATTTTTAATTTTAATTCATATATTTCAAATTTATTTTTAAATTTAAATTTATTTTTGAAATTCAAAAAATTTTTGAATTTATTAATTTTATGAATATGAGGGATAAGAACTAAAGAAAGGATTCGAACTTAGGAGAAGGAAACTTAAGAGAGAAAAGTTTCCAAATAATTCTCCAGAATCCTTCATGTCCCTATCTTCAATATCCTGCTCGCTATTGTTTCCTTCTCGTCTTAATATTATTACCACTTCCAGTTAAATTCAGTCATCGTACTCAGCATTTCAAACGAACCCTGGGAGATTTTCTCTCTCTCTCGCCCTCACACACACACTCTTATGTCACACACTTTTATGTCACACACTATTGTCCCTTATTCTAGCCGTTCTCGTCAGCTCATCCGGTTCTCTTAAATTCATTCGAATCAGTTTCTCGTTATCCTAATCCAGCTCTTCGTCCTCGTGCACACTAAAGTCAATTTCCTTTACTTCTCTCTGTCTCTTCTCCAGTTCCTTCCTTCTACATCTTCTCATCTGCAGCTCTTCTGGAGCTCCCTAAAATGACACTCCCATTTCAATTTTATCTCTCTCCCTCATACAATTTTTCTCTTTTCCCTCTTACTTTACTTAATAAACTCTTCCCTATTACGTTTCCCCTAGTTTAGAAGTTTGCTTCCCTTCGGTCCTGTGACCGTTTTTTTTTCGTCGTAGTGTTCAGATATCTATAAAATTATTTTTCCTCTCCCCAATTCTTTCTCTCCTCCCACATACCTATCGGAAAGTCTAGTTGATTTTCTTATTAGATTAAACATTTTAACGATCTCCGTTTTCTTCATATTCTGGTGCAAGTGCAAGGGAGAAGTTTATTTTATAAGGTAGTTAGAAAGAGACAAATACAGAGTAGAGGAATCAAATTATGATGTTGATGTACATTGATATGATGCCCGCAAGCGTGAGAAGAATATCGAAAACAAGACTAGAAGGACGTTAATTAAACATCATCCGACCTCATCCACTTTCCTTTCACTTCCTTCAACTCTCTTCTCGCCTATCTATCTGTCTGTTCATCCGTCTGTCTATATCTTCCCCTTCTGTCTCGCTATTTGGCTTCAGGCCATCCGGTGCTGTCAGAACGCAAAGCCAACTTGTTAATATTTTTCATCAAAATATATTCCTTCCTTCCACGTTCGCTGTATTTATTTTACCTTCTCTTTCTAACACGCTATCGTGACTGGTAATAACTCGATAATGACAGGAAAGGTAAACAAAATAGAAAAAGGAGAAGCAAAGGAAAGGCAAAGAAAGCAAAGGAAGTCAAGCTTGATTTTGATTGTGTGCATTAGAAACAACGTAAATAGGTGTCTCTGAGAAATTAAAATAAATCTACCTCCTCACAAATCACCGATGAAAACTTCAATTTTGAACCTCTTTGATTTCACCCATGAACCTCCCCACGTTTCCAATTTCATCCTCTATCTTCTCCCTCTCGAATGAAACCCCGAGCAACAAAACTCATCATGTGGTCGAAGCCTTCCTCTGGGACTCCGTCACTCTCATCATCACCCACATGTCTATCCGTCCATTTGATTTCTTGTCATTGGTTGTAGAACAAGAAACAACTGTTATATGTGATACCACGATTTCCTCACTCACACAAATCCATTCGCATTTGATCCAAAATTTAATGAATGAATTGTGTTTGGTGAATTAATGTCTGACATTTGTCACAAGGAAATTATATATTCATGGTTCGCTTGCACTCTCTAACACTCTCTTGTTCTCTCGTCCTCTCTCTCTTCATTCGCACTCTGTCTCTCTCCCTTCCTTGTACTTTCTCTCTCCTCGTTATCTCTATCGCTGCTATATCTGTCTCCGTTAGACTTGTTTCTGTTCCAGTCGGTTTGTCTGCAAGCGGAGTCTTCGCGAAACGTCTTCTGTTCCATCTCTTAAGCTCTCTATCGTTCATGACAATTTACCTTCATCTTCAGCCAGAATTTAAATTCCTGTCCTTGTCTCTACTTTGTCTTTGTCCTACTATCTGCTTCCGTTTCTCCCTAGGTTTGTCTCTATATCTGTCCCTGTCTCTGCTATCGTCTTCAAGTCTTCAGCTTCTCATCTTCTCAACTCAATTTTAATGTCAATAAAGCTCTCATCTTTCGTCCATCCCATCGGTCATTGTCCCGACACGAGGACAACAACAAACCCAATGGTCAATAAAAATGTTCTTCGTCTTCGGTCTCTCGATCTCTCAGAATTTGGTAAACATGGAAACGTTTTACAGAGAGTAGAGCAACAATGAGATGTACTAGAAATACAACAACATGAAGTACAACAATAGCAAAAACAACACAGATAAATAAAACAAAATATCTATTCAATTAACTAAATGACTCGTCACATAAATGTCGGCCAGACCATGAAGTGACGGCGACGCCCTTTGGGCGACATGATAAGATGAGAACAAGAATAAAGAAAAAGAAATACGAGATCTCTCTCTATTTTTGTATATCTATTTTGCTATCCAAAGAAATCTCATGTTTGTTTGTTTTTTAGTCTCACAGACGCCAGCTCAATGGGGTGATGATAATAAATTGTGTGAGCCTTGTTTCAATATAAAGCCAGAGAAAAATAGTCAGTGAGAGAAAAATAGTACAAAAGTAAAATACAGCATACAGAGACAAAGTGAAGAAAATCTGCTTGATTGTTATATAGCTAGATATATGTATGGCAGAGGTCACCGAGAGAAGAAGAGGTCGTATTTCTTTCTCTACGAGTGATTTCTAGGAAATCGAGAAGTGGCCTTCGAGAGAGCGAAAGAGACAAATACAGACAAGAGAATATGTTATGGATTCAACACACACATACTAGTGAGACAAAACCAAAGAAAAATAAAATTTATGTTATATGAGGAAAACAAGGGAAACACTGAATGGTGTCAACGACAAAAGGTCAGAGCTTAGTTATATAACTAAAAGTACATGAGCGACTACATACGACTGTTATAGTAACAAGAACAATGTATGTAACAACAACTATTCTATTCATATGCGGAAAAAGAAAAGAATTCGAAACGAAAACTAAATTAATGGTTTACAGTTCGCAATCCAAATAAATCTTTGCTATTCGATCGTTTCACATGACATAAAGGATTATTTATGATTTCGTTCCATTTTAGTATGGGTGTAGAAATCGTTGTAAATCTGAAAATATTATCGGAAATCCTTCATCCTTGGTTTTCGTACCCTTTAAAGTAGGAGGAACCGAAGAACGAAAGTGGCTTTAAGGGAACCTTAGGGAATCAATTCGGGCTACTATGGGCGATGAGTATAATAAACATTCGTCCACATAAGGGTCGACAAAACGAACGAGGCGGAAGGGAAAATCGATAATTTTAAACTAAGCAAATAACGTCCGGTCGAGTGGCTTCCGCTTCCGGTCGAGTTTACGAGAAAAGCTTTCAATGGTACAAAAAAATGGATTAGGATTGGAGGAGAAGGTGATGAGCGGAAGGAAACGGTGGATGAGAGAAACGGAAAACGGACGATGTGGTGACAAGGAGAAAAGAATTATGAGAGAATGGGAGAAAAGAGAAAGTGTGTGTTTTATGGCGAAATATGAATAATGACACAGAGATGGTGAGGAAAGAGAGAGGTTAATCTTGTTCCTGGTTCCTGTTCTTCTTTGTGTGAAGGTGAATAAAATATCAATATTGAAACTCACCAGCATTTCCGGATATCGCCACAGTCACAACAACCAGCATCGCCATCATCATAAACGAGCCGTCGCCCGCGTGTCTGAAATTGAGTTTCGATCCAAAACCCAACGACCACCGAACGATGCTGGCCAAAGAACCGAGGGGAACCGACAATGACGAAGATGACGACGACGATGTCGACCACTGTCGCGAATGACAACGACTTTGTCGTCGTCCTTGACGATGAACGGCCTCCTTGATGTCCTCCAGCTGCTGCTGTTGTTTGTGCTTTTGTTGCTGCTGGTGATGGTGCCGTTGATGTTGATGATGATGAGGAGAACGCGTCAATGTTGGTGACCTTGTCTGCGGTTGATTCTCCTCATCTGCTCGCTCCACCTTCTTCGCCTTTTCAACCTTATTCGTCTTCACCACTTTCTCAACCTTCACCACTTTCTCCACCTTCCTCCAGGCCCGTATTTAGTGAACCCACACCTATCTCGTCCTCTTCGCTCTGGTCCAGATGCTGGTCCTGTGAGCGATGATTCAGCTGATGATGCCGGAACTGCTGGTAATGATCGTCTTGCTCTGCCTGTTGATGATGGTTTGAATATGAACTTTGGGAATTTAACTGATATTCTTTTTGTTCTTGATGTTCTTCATCATCTTCTTCTAGTGACTGAGAAGCTCTTTCCCCCAACACATTCTTCTCACTCTGAATCCAACAACTTTTAACCACGGCCGACTTTGTCTTCACCTCTTTTGCTTCCGTCTTCCCAAGCACCAAATTATTTTGTTGTTGTTGTAAATCCGAGTGTCCTTGATGACTTCCTGTTGGTGTTGTTGTGGTTGTCGACCTTGTTTTTCTTCTTCTACCAACTGTTGTTGTTGTCGTTGTTGCTGTGATGTCTGTTGTTTCTTCTGTTGCCCCATTTATTCTTATTGTAGATTTTTCTGTGGATTTTTTTGCTGTTGTCGTGTTTGTTGTCGTTATTGCTGATGTTGCTATTTGAAAAGTTGCCATAATATTTCGCTTTAATGTCGCCTCCGCGCTCTCTCTTTCACTCACGTTGTTTCTCGTATCCCTTGACGATGGGGTAAAATAACGTTTTTATTCTTTTTGTAGAGAATTTCCCTCTACCGCTATTGTTGTTATTAGGGTTTTAAACTTTTCATATAATTCTTATTATTTTCATAGAAATAGATTTTCTTTATTACTGAAAATATTTCTCTTTACTCGGGAAAATCATCACTTTATCTATTGTTTATCGTTGTATTGTCAACGATAATTAAGTTGTTGTAATTATTTGTGATACTTTTGTTACTGTTCTTGTTGTAGTTGTTGCCTCGTGTCGAGATTTTGAAGAAACTACAGTGAATCCTCTCATTGCTTGTCAACATATTGATATATGAGAAGTCCTTCAACGTGACTATCTCTTTCTATCTCTTTGTCTCTCTTTAACTCTTGATGATGACTAAGCTTTAGTGGTCTGGGTCAGGATTTCTCGATGACTCTTCATTATTGCGTATTCATCAAATCGAGATCGAGATTTCTACAGAATTTCTTCGGGTCGCTAGGAGAATCTTCTGAATTCTTCTTTAATCCTGTTCCAACCTCTCTTCCCTTATTTAATTTATTTTCTCTTTTAATACAGTCTTATGGAATTAAAATTCTGGAAAATCATTCACATCGAGACAAGTGAAAACAAAAGCCCGAGCAACAAAAATTGATGGGAATTCCATAACAAACCATTTATTTTCGATTTAATTCCACGTTGAGCTTTGTCTTCAGTGTTGTTGTTGTTGTTGTGGTTGTCTGTGGTGGGCGTGGACGAGGATGTGGCTGGCTTGCCTGTGTGGGCGGTGGGCGTGGCGGTTTTTGAAGGTGGAGATGAAGATGTTGGTGAATGTGGTGGAGCAACAACGATGAAGACAACGACGAGTGGTTTCGGCACAGGACTCGGTTGGGCTCGTGGGCATGATTGTCCTTGAGCACACTGCAAGAAATTGAATAGAAAGTGAAATTTCATTAGTTTTTGTTTGCTTTTTCTATTTTTATATTTTTTGCTTTATTCTAGATAATTGTTTCTGTAAATGTCGATGGTGTTGTGAATTTTGTTCTTATTGTTAATTTTTGTGGTTGCTATTGTGAGGTTAGGTTGTTATTTTTCCAGTCGTTATTTTTGTTCCTTTTAATCTTATTTTTCTTATTTTTCTTCGTGTACTTCTTTTGTTCTTGTGCTTCTTGTGGTTATTCTTGTACTTTTTGTATTTTTTCTTGTCCCTTTTATTGATGTTCTTGTGATTATTTTTGAACCAAATTTTTTTCATTCCCTCGTCCTTTCCATTGTCTCCAAATGGAAAGGACCGAAGACAACGGACATTGAATAGATCAAGATTGAAATTTAGTTAGAAAAAGTGAGAATAAGGGAAAAAGAGAGACAACGAAAGAGTAAGGGGGTGAAAGAAAGCAACAACATCTGAAAGCGAGTGGGCGGACCTTGGTAGAAAGGAATTCCAGGGAAATTGTTTTTGCTGCGGTTTCGCGGTCGAAAATAGAAATTCCATCAGGGGACGTCGTGGCCGGTTTCTGACGATAACGAGAGTAAAAGCGACAAAAAAATAACAAATGACACACAAGAACAAAATAATTGACAAAAGGACGACCGAAAAACACGAAGGACCGAACGACAGGACGACGTAACGACCTTCGTGCCAAACAATTTGTCGTTTATTGAGTTTCGAAGGGCTCCAGAGGCCTCCGGGATGGAGAGAAAGAGGGAGGAGCTTCGGTGAAACCTAAAACCTAATTACTGGGGTATCGTTTTTAATTTACATGCAAATTTCCCACGAAAATAGGATTGAATTCGCAAGTTTGCCGTGGTTTTCAATTAGTTCCAATGCGAACCAAAAGGATAATAACATCTTGAAATAGAAAAGCAATTTTCTGAATTTTTCTTCGATTTTTGTTCTTAAATTCTTTTCTTTAATTTTTTTTAAATTTTTTTTCAATTTTTATTCTTCCATTTTTGTCTAAATTTGTTTCTTTCAATTTTGTTTTTAAATTTTTTCTTCTTTTTTGTGTCTTTGATTTTTATTCGCTAAAGCTTCTTTGAAAGGATTTTTAAATGAAAGTGAAAAAAAGTGTTTGAGCGATATAGTGAGAGTGACGAGTGTTAAAGTAAGAGGGAGAAAGATAGCGATAGCCCTTTACGGGCATCAACGAAGCACTCAACCTTCCTGCCGACGGATGTTTCTCATTTCAAAGTGAATCTATTCACTGGTCTATTCATGTTTTTATTGGCTTGTGCTTTTTTTCTTGATTTTATTTTTCTGTATATTTCTGTATTTGCCCACTCGACCTCAAGTGAATCCGATCCTTCGAGTCGTCGCCTCAGCTCGATTTGTATCCTCTTAGAAAATGACAGAGACGGACGAGTTTTTGTCTCTCAGTGGCCTGCATATTTTTTCCACTTTTACAATCTTCTCACTAGCTTTCCCTCTTTTTTCCTTTCATGTTTAATTTTTCTTCTCTTCTTCGAAACAACCAGCTTCACGACATTCAATCAAGGCACAAAAGACTTCTGAGGCTGCTGTATAAATAAACTATCTCTTTCTCTCCATCATTATTTTCTTCCATTGGTCTGTTTACCTTTCTCACTCACCCACCTATCTCACCTCTATACCTCTCCTTTTTTTCTCTCTCTCTCTCTCTGCTCTCTCTCTCTCTCTCTCCATTCATTCATTGCGGTATATTCTTTTAAAGGATTTGCATGCTATGTCGTTTCATGGTCTCTTAAAACGAACAAACAAAAATACAACTTTTTCTTTATTTTTATTTCTTTTGTGAGATAGAATGATACTGAGAAAATAGTGAATACAAGAGAGTGGAATATAGATGGATAGAAAGATAAATAGTTTCAAAGGCGAATAAGTAGAATGGAGAGAATAAATGTGGGACTTTATTTTGACGGACGAGAGGACAAGACACATTCGAGACCAAAAATACAACAGCAACATTAATAGATGAAACAGTAACTCATAAACTACAACAAGAACAATAAGGACAGGAGTGAAAATTGTAAAAAATTACTTAAAAGAAATATATTCTGAGTAAAAATATTATAATAAAAATTTTATTAGGTCAGGAGCGCGAAATGAAACACCTTCTCAGTTCGATTGCACAAACAGTTGTGACTTTATTTCAACATCGATGAATGTTTCTCGTTCGAAAAGGGTCAACCGTTAGGATGAACCCAACGATGAACAATCGTAGTGTAGAGACGGAACTATATATGAGTAAAAGGGATGCTGGGTATAACATAAACTAATAGGTTACAGATATGTTAACACTTACATGACTAACTATACTTATTGACTACTGAGCTAATAATATAAGGGTTAAGGGTTGCTACAAAATGAATATGAACATGAAAATTAAAATGAATAAAAATAGCAACAACAATATAAAAAACACTACTAACTAAGCACTAAAAAACACAATAATAATTGCGATTGTTTTGTAGTTCTTGTTTTGATTTTAATTTGTTTTTATTATTATTTTCTCATTGTAGAACAGACAGAATGAACAATAACAATAGAACGATAACCCGCCGAGCAAGAGAGCGAAATGGAAGGAATACAATGAAAGGAATTCCAACTGAGCGGGAGAACAAAACGAGAGGCAGATGGATGGATGGACAGACGGACGGTAGGTCGGACAGACAGACGGATGTAGGAAAAAGAGGTGGAGAAAGAGGCGAAGAAGAAGGATGTAGATGATGACAAGAAAGTGGAGGGGAATAATGAGGTGGGGGAGAACGGGATGTCTCCTGATGCCGAGGCGATGAGCTGTACTTATTCAAACAACAACTACAACAAACACTCTCTCACAGATGACAGCTGCCAGAGGATGGCGACGACGAGTCAAGTCGTGAAGGCCGGGGCCGATGTCGCCACAACACCACAACTCTCCCCAGTCCTCCTCCATCATACTATTCAAGGACCAGTGCAAAATCAGGTCGTGGCGATGCATATCGGATTGAATAGCGAGAGAGAGATAGCGACAGTGAAGTGAAAAGAGTTGAGAAGAAGAACACTTTTAAATAGTGCCAAGGTTGAAGAGGGAGAGATAGTAATAGAGGGTGAGATAGAAAGAGGAAGAGATATCAAGAGAGCGAGTGATACCAAGAGAAAAAAGGAGAAAAGGATACCTATGAATAGGCTCTTCTGGAGCTTGAGGAGGCTCTCGTAAAAGATCGATTGATGAACGAGGTCGAGGATGGCCGACAGCTCGGACACGGACAGAACTCAGTGAAGAGAACGGAAGAACGATGAAACTATGGAACTTTAAACTTTGAAGAATTTCGCATTTCTACAAATTCATTGCGAAAGTTAAACTCGAAATAAAAGCATTAAGAAAAATACAGAATACCGACAAATATTAAGTTAAATATGGATACAACAGAAAAGAAACTTACAATTTGTAAAAAAAAATATTTTAAAACATAAAAGTATAGAATGCATGTCCCATTCCGGATTCCAATCGTTTGATGACTCCCACTATATCCAAACTCACTGAACCGAGTTACTCGACGAAGGCTTCTTTGGTTACTCAGCAAGCGCTGTTCATCCATTCGTGGAACCAGATGTGGTCGTCTGACCAACCCCTTCCTCGATCACGCTTCAGTCCCATCCTCCGACAACCTCTGGTCAACCTTCTGGCCACCCCCCTGTCCAACCAACTGCCCACCTTATGGCTACACATCCCCACCCCGGGGTCAACCCCAGTCCAACCCATTCATCAACCCATGCGACTGGTCGTAATCATAAACATGATCTAATTAATGTCGTCGTGGCCGGAAAATATGGCAGCACCACCGACCACGACATCTAGGGTGAAGCCGGAGATGGGGGAGCGGGTCTGTGTGTGTGAGTGTGAAAGTGAAAGTGGCGGTAACTTTGATAATACATTTACCGTTGTAACGGTTAATATGACAATTTAGCGAACATGGCCTGGAAGTTGCTCGATTCTCCCCAACTCCCTCAATACCCCTCAATACCCCTCTCTATTACTCCTTTTCTCTCTCTCCCTACCGTTTTCACCGTATTTCTCTCTCGAGTATTCGTTTATTTGGGTCTGCTTAGTGTTGTTATTATTACGTTTATTATTATGGTTGTTGTGATTATTATTGTTGTTTTTGTGATTATTATTATTGTTGTTGTGATTGTGGTTTTTCCCCTGAATATGAGTGTTATTTATGTTAATATCGTTGTGGTTATGGTTGTTGTCACTTATAAATTACGCAATAAATATTAATCAAGTACACGGTGGTCATGCTGACAAGAATCTGTATATACCCATCCTTCTCCCTCTATCCCTCACTCTATTTCCATCTCTATCTCTCTCACACTCCTCACTTTCACTATCCTCCTATATCTCAATCTGTCTGTCTGTCAATCTTTATAGGCGGTCGTGTGACAGCCTGTGGGTGTGAAAACGCGAACACGTCGTTATATATTCAGAAAGTGGGTTTGGGTATATTCTATATGTGTGTGTATTTGAGCTTGTATGCGTTGCTTTTAATGTGCGACACTGATTACGCATATCAACCTATAAATAATAAATGCAATGCATGAAACCATTAAAAACACTAGCAGACAAACGCAAGCGCATAAACACAAACACTCGTGCACTCATTCACTGACTCACACCTTTTCCCTCCCACACTGACACCACCCCTTTCATTTCATATCACATATTTTTCCTCATTCTCACCCGCACCTACGCATAGTCTCACACAAACACTATATCACTCCTGTAGCGTAATAAATGAAAATTGCTTTCCTGAATTCTCTGCTTCTCCCTCCCTCCTCTCCAGACGGCTCACGATATGATCGCCGGACAGATATCCGTCCCTCTGTTCGCCGTTTCCCATCTCGCTCTCTCTGGGTGGATCCCCATCTGTCTGTCTCACTCCTTCTCACATCCTCGCATCCCTCCTATTCGGCTTGTCAGAATCGTGTTATTAAAATGATAATTAAGCCATATGTTGACAAAATTTTAATGCTTCCATCTGTTTGTCTATCTCGTGAATAAAACCTCTCTCACTCGTCCTCTTTCACTCGTTCTCTCTCACTCCTACTTGTTTTACTCTGTGCGAATTTCTTTCACTCCCATATTTCGTTGCCATTAACGCAAAAGTCGTTTAATTAAATTGGAATTACCCCTTTTAATGTTATTTCATGCTAATTAGTTTAGCTTCGTTTTATTTTTCGCGAAATTATTAAATATTTATTTAAATTGCAATAGGAATTTAAAAATGTCTATACATTTATGATTTTAAACTTAATTGTAGTTCTTGGTAAAGCTTAACTAAATTAAAATTAACCCATTTCATTCCAATTCGTCAATTGCGAAATGTGTATAATATTTACAATTTTATTTCGCGGTTTCTTCCTAAAGCTTAACTAAATTGAAATTATCTATTTTATTGTTATATCATTCCAAGTAATTTAATTCAGTTTTATTTTCCAGGCATCGATGTAAATTTATTCTCTCTTTTATTGAGAAGAACCAGGAATTTAATATAATATTTAATCATTTAAACACAATCACGGTTGTTGAATGTAATAAAAAATAATAAAGAATTAAGTTAAAAACAAAATACGGTATTTTTTGAATTTTAAAAAGTTTTCAAAAATTACATTTATGTAAATTAAATTTATGTAACGAGTATTTAATATTGATTCATTGTAAACTATAATTCATTAATGTATTTCTTTTAAGTTAACATCGAGTGTCGTGTGTAGATTTATAAAGTAAATTAAATTACATAATTTATCTTTAATTCTTACCTTATTTACATGTTGCTTTCTGCTACTTAATCCATTGATAATAATTCTTGTATGGTTATCCTTGTATGGTTTGAATCACTATTTTCTAATATTTTAGTATCAAATACTTTATATACCCTCTTTTTTCGGAATAATTTCCAAAAAATATCTTTTCAAATGTTTCTATTATTTTTCACACACTGCACAAACACTGAAAATAAATTAACATGAAATTGTTGGTTATTTTTTTTTAAACTTCTTTCTTTCTTAAATTTATATTTCTTTTTATTAAACTGTTGAAGGTCGCTGTCAACACCGCAAGCACTCAGAGTTGCGGTTCCTTTTCGGTGATGATGGCGATGATGAAAACGTTAATGACTCTGATGATTTATGCAGCCTCCCTTTTCTAAACAAAATCTCTTTTCTACACAAAATCACTTTTCTTCACATCATCTCTTTCAACACTTCACTCAATATTTCAATGGAGGAATCCCTTTGGCATTATTTCGGGGAGAATTTTCCAGCACTCACGGAGTAGTGTGAGTTTGTGTGGGTGTCGTGAGGAGGAGGGGGCAAATCTTCTACCAGCTCTTCTTTAATAAGAAGAATCCACCGAAAGAAGTAATAAAGAAAAATATTATAGTGAAATCATAATGAAAAACACCTATTAAAGTAAAAATCTGTGAAGAAAAAATCGTAAGTAAATGTGAAACCAAACGTTATGGAAGTAAAGTAAAAAAGGGAAAAAGTAAAAGTCTAAAGATATAAAAAAGTAAACAAAAAAGTAAATTAAAAATCTATTAAATGTGCAATTTTAATAAAAATTCATAAATGTTTCATACATTTATTTAAAAAAAAACTCTTTATATTAAAAATCCATAGACCTGGGAAACCCATTGAAATAAAAAACCAAATTGAAGAGAAACAAACCATCGAAATACAACTTTTTGAAATTCTTATTGAAACTCAGAACCCCTTCATCCTTGAACCGAAACAGTCATCAGTCTAAAACAAACCATACCAAACAATCAGGCTTAATTTTCTTTGAAAAACCCACTCCCCCACCACCTCATTCTCTTCTCTTTCGAAATGTCATCGAAACAAAAGGCCTTAATAGACCCGGCTGAAGGGGACCGAGGTGAAATAGACTTGCTATTGAAGCGCCTTTGACCTTCGGAAGCAAGACCTTATTCAATGGAAGACCCTTGTTAGCCTCAAAATGTCAACGAGGGACAAGAGGAGAACACGAAGAACAACAAAAAAAGGACCTCTCTTATGGAGTAGATATATCTGTAGTTCGTGTTCTAATATTATGAATATTAAAATATGTTAATTGAAGTCATGTTAAAAGTCCGCATTTCCTGGGAAATACATGAAATATCCATGTCGAGTGTTGTTGTTTTTTTTTGTCATTTAGAATTTCATTTCTGTGGCTTCTTGTTCTGCTGTCTCTGCTTCTGCCTCTTCTTCTTCTTCTTTTACGACAATGACAACGACGACAGCGATGGCTTCTTCTTCCACCCAACAACTTGTCCTCTTTCTTTTACTCCCTCGGGCCATAAACAGACCCAAGCCCAGAACTCGGCCCGAACGGCTTCACGATTCCACATTTTCCGCACATTTGCCATTCCGAGCCGGAGCAACGGAAACCCCAACTGACGGTGAGTAACGGAAAGAGACAGGAAATGGGAGACATGGAGGGAGTCGGAGAAAGAGAATGAGGAAGCGAGAGAGGAAGAGTAAGAGGAAGGAAGGTGATAGAGGGTGTGAGTGAGAATGAGAGGGGGAGATTGCGGAGAAACCCTTATTAGAAATGCAAATTTCGGTCGCATTTGTGGAATTTCGTGGGGAGAATTTCGTCGTCGAGTGGATATTCCAAATGAAAGGGGGGAGCCCGTAAAACAACAACAAAAATTCACAAATTTTTGTTATTATTAATGTTATTTTGCTGCCGTGTTGTTGGCGTGGTTTTTGGTTTGTTTTCGGTTTTGCACAGGATCCAATTCAGAGAAAGGAATGAAAAATTACATTCACTTTCACTCTCGCTTGCGTTAGCTTCCCGATTTTGTGTTTCTGTGAGATTTTTATTATTCCTGTTGTTGTGAGAATTTCATAATTTTCACGGGTGAAAAATTCGGACGGGTTTTTGTTCACAGCCCTCTTTTATTTTCTTAGAATCCTTTTGTTTTCATTTTTTATTTTCTTAGAATTTTATTTTGAATTTACTTTCATTTTTAATTAATTTCTCTATTGCTTGGATTTAATTTCGTTTTTTTTTTCATATCCAATATTATATTTATTTTTATTTGCATTTCTGTTTGATATTATTCAAGGACCAAATCCTTTATTTATATTTCAATTGAATTGTTGGTTTATTTATTATTTATTTATTTTTTTCATTTTATTTTTTTTCATTTCATTCAATTATTTATTTCCATTTTATTTATTTGTTTATTTTCATTTATTTTCATTTATTTATTTTCATTAATGTTATTACTTTATTTCTTTTTCATATATTTATAAATTTTCATTTTATTTATATATGTATTTCCATTTAATTTATTTTCGATTTTATTTCATTTCTTTATTGCTTATTTTTTTATTTCCTTTTTATTTAGGTTTTCCTCTCATTTTTATTTTCATTTTAATAATTAAATTTCCCATTCGCATGCTGAGTGAAAAGGATTTCGTCCTTGACTGCAGCAGCCTTTGCCCTTTATCCTTTATTTGGCTTTGCGCTCGCAGTCGACCATCGAACGAAACGAAGTGCGATTCGTTCCGCGACGTTGGTTCGCTTTACGTGCCGTTCCCATACGCCACGTAAAACAACGTAACGTGACCTTGTTTTTTTGTTGACATATTTTTTCTGAAGTTGTCACACGTTCCTTTTTTATCATGGCTTTAAATTATATTTATTCATGTGACACTGTCTCCGTTACGTTATCCCGCTTCACATTACGTCGCATCACGTTATGTCGCTTCACGTTACGGCTTTTTACATTACGATTCTCCACATTACGAATATTCCCATACCGATAGTTCACATTTCATAGCTTCACATTACGTTGCCTCACACTACGTCGCTTCACGTTAGCACACCTTACGTGACACTACGTTCGACTCTCGATCCTTCGTCACATTACGTTCCGCGTCGCATTGGATCGCGTTCGTTACGCTTCGTGTGCTTCGTCCCGACTGCGAGTTCAATTAAAAATTCCCACTCTGCCCACGACTCCACACGACGACGATCCGGCAACGCTCCCCACGACCCACATGCATTCCTTCACACTTGCTCCGCCTCCTCCTCCACCTCCGTCACTTCACCACGCTCACAAGACGTCAGATGAATCTCTACACGCTAGAGACTATTTTCATAATTCAACATGGATTTTAAATTTCCTCACGAACGATTTTTTATTTTTTTTTTTTTTATTTGTTTCTCCTAGTGTATTTTTTTAATTTCTTGGAATTATTAAATTTTCACCTTTATGCACTGAAATTTATCCTTATCCTTCGATTAATTTTTTATTCGATTCGGTTGCTGATTGTTGTTGTTTGGTTGGTTGATTTTTTTGTTTTTATTTGGTTTAATTAAATGATTGTATTAGTGGTTGCATTCATTGATTGTATGATTGATGCTCGATGGTCGGCCTGATAAACCTTGCTTAGGCCTTTTATCCTTAGATATACTATATATCTCTCTCCCTCTCTTTCTTGCTCTTTGTATATCTTTCTCTATCACACACTCTAATCAAATATGCGGCGTTGCCACGCGCGAGCACGTTTCCCGATGCGTCTTCACACGACGATTGCACTGAAAACACTGCTGCGAGGGTTGAAAAAAGCAACGTCTTTGAATGGATGAATAATTTTTCATGTCCCACGGTTCCTCACGCTCACCACCCCCGTCGCCGCATTCGTCCCGCCCCCACCATCAACGCGAATTCATTCGCTCGTGGCTCCATTGCGTCGTTCTCTCGCTCGTGGCTCCATCTATCTCATCGTTCATTCGTCTCCGAGTGAATGAAACTCGTCTCTGTTTCGTTGACTCGTCTCTGCGTCGTTCACTCGTCACCTCATTTTTCTTCCTTCGCCCAGTTGTCTCGGCTTTGTTCATTCGTCTCGACTTCGTTCATTCGTCTCTGTTTCGTTCATGCTCCCAATCGTTCACTCGCTCGTCCCTTCTCAACTCGTTTCCCCCTCTCCAGGTAGATCTTCCAGTCATCCTTTCGGTCAATCAGTCGTTTCGGTTCATTCGTGCTTTTCCCCTCTTATCGAATCGAACGTCTCCCCTTCGAAGCGAGTTCTCTCCAATGCGAGATGGAGAAAGCACCGAATGTAGACTTCGTTGAAAATGTCCTTTGCGCCATGGCACAATTTCGAACAATGCCGACGACCGCTTTAAGCTCACCAAAAACTTCTTCAAAACAACCAAAGCTCTCTCGCTCTCAACCTTTCAAGCATCCGGTTTTCAGAACGTTACAATGGTGAGTTTGCTGAAAAAAGAGAGGCAGAGCTTTCGAACCCTGAAAGTTTGAAGAAATGTTGACTAGGTTAAAAAATTACAGTTGAGGCCCGGATTAAAGGACACTGAATCATGTCGAAAGAGCGCAGACGATAAAGAGAAATGTGGGGAGCTTAAGAGAAATCGTATTAGCTAGAGCTTTTATCTCTTCGTGGTTCTCTTCCTTTAAGAGATTTTCGGCAGAGCGAGCTTTTTAATTACAGTGGAGCCCATGATGAAAGGACACTAAATCCTGTCGGGACTCAGGACGACAAAGAGAATGATAAAATGTTCTCAAGAGAAATAGGATTGCTTTTGTGGCTTACTCTTGACTCAAATGGAATTTCACTCGGATTCATTCGCTATAATGTAAATAGCTTTAAAATTCCAAAGCTCATTAGCCGAAATTTTTGTGTGAGGCCAACCCCGACCTTCATCGAGAGCTCCTTTCTACCTCCCCATTCTATATCAGTTTATCTTCACCTTAGAGACAAGTGCAACCAAATCACAACGACAACAATTCGTTGAACGAACGACATGGGAAAGAGATGGTGAAGAGGTGGAAGAAAGAGTCGAACCATGCGATGACGAAGACACAAGAGTGGGAGACGGAATCAACTGTCGACTCTGGGCGGCCACTGTGGGTGGGCAAACTGAACTCCTCCTGCCCCCACCTACCCACCTATTCGGATCATCTTATTAAGTGCTTGTCAATTCCAACATTTGACATTTCAAAATAGAAGTACACTGTGAGAAATTGATATTTAAAATTCTATTTATATATAAAATAATATTAAAATTTTAATGTGAACTACTCAGAGAAAAAAATATAAAATAAGAATTAATTTCTCAAGCAAATGAAAGAAAAAATATTAAAATTATAAAAATGTAGACTCTTTTGTTTTAAAATAATAAATTTTAATAAATATATAAAAGAATTTAAAAATACTAACAAACTTTTTCATAAGAACAAACAAAATATCCGATTAAGATATTTGATTAATATACATTTAAAAAAAATCTCTCAAAATTAAGTGCTGTCTTTTATTTCAAATAGTTTAACAAATTGTATTGTATTTCAAAAAAAATAAGTAGAATTAATTTATTATAATAAATAAAGAGAAGAAGAAGTTAGGTGCACTAGTAACAATGCTTATAAAACGCAAGAAGAAAAAAACAAACAAAAACCTTTACATTTTAAATGAACTACTTCCAATGCTATATTTAATTCGAATAAACCACTATTTCTCAAAATTCCGGGAATTGAAAAGCCCGGACAATTGCAATGTGTTGCAATGTGCTTAATATAAATCTTTAAAATATGCAGTTTTAAAACTTTTTTTGAATGTAATGAAAATTGAAAAATTATGTCCTCATCGACCAAACTACTCCTGGTTCCAAGAAATCGGTTAAACTTCTATTCTCAAGAGATTTTCTGTCCGCGGAAGAGAGAGCGAAGAACTCATCTCTAGTCACATTAAAAAGTCCATGCTGATAGTAACAATCAAACATATAGCTAAGTTTGATGAGATCACCCTTCTTGGGAACATCATCTATGCCACGGAAACCCATAAAATGGTCTTTGCCGTCTTTGGGGATTATCGTCGGCTTCTTCGGATCGATGGCAAAGGCAAAGAAATATTTTCAAAATTAATTGTAACGTATTCGTCGCGATCGGGTCGCATGTGCTCGTGGGCCAAACCGAGCATGTGCAATACCTCGTGTCGAATGACGGACGCCTGTTCGGCGCAAGTCGGTTCCAGGGAGATTTTGTGGGGATTCTGTAAAGGGTTATAACCAACAAGGCTGCCACAACCACTGTTTGACAATTCAAATCTTATGTAATTTTGAAAAACGTACGGCAAACCTTTCATATGTACAAACTTAATGCAAGTTTCTTGATTGAACCAGCTGAGAGCGTATTTAATTACCGACACTTGTTTGGGTGTAAACTCGTCGCTGATCTCGAAAGGGAAATGACACTGATGCCACCGCTTGTGCGGCATAATGTTCGCATTCCGCGAGCGCACCTTATTATCTTCGTACTTAGACTCCAACGCCACAAAGTTGTATGGCGAATAATCCGGCATTGGTGAGGACGAAGTGTTCTTCAAACTGGACGACAAGTCATCGTTGGGCAACGACAAGAGTCGGACGACGCTGGGACCGAGGATCAGGCACAAAAATATTCGGAGTTGTTTCCACCCAATGAACGCGGCCATCGTAACTATTGACTTTGGATGGACCATGGAATCACGCGGTTTTTATAGGATGACCGCCTAACGACGACGATAGGGATAGCAATGGACTTGTCGACACGTGGACATTTGCATCAGAAAACAATTGGGATTTGAAAATATTTCACAGAAACGATCACGTTCTAAAGATGTTTGAAAGCAAAGTCAGGCTAGTGCATTGGAATATAATAGATCACAAAAGAAGAAAACCATTTGAAAATTCAAGGCTTTTCACTATTTCCATTTCATTAATATTGAGTTTATTTCAAATACAAATTCTCACTAAAACAAATAGACCCATAGATTGAAAGAGCAAAAGATAATAACTGAAAACTATTGCATTACTTGATGAATATACGAATACACGAAAAAAGTAAATGAATATGAATTATAAATTATATGAATTTATATAAACTCCTTTAATTCGATCGCTTAACACTTGTACATGAGTCGAATCTTGGTAAGATCTGCCTCGGTGGGCTCCTTCTTATTGCCCATCTCGCGCTCGACACCATCTTTGACCACTATCGTCGGTTTCTTCGGATCGATGGCGAAAGCATTTTTATTGTAATGCATGATGCTCCCAAAGTCGTAGGGCACACCATAGGTGCTGACCTCTCGCTCCGACAGCTTGGGAAACTGGATCCAATATCTCAGTGGAATATTAAAATACTCGATGCGAACGTAGTTGTCGCGATCGGGTCGACGGTGCTCGTGGTTCAGACCGAGCACGTGCAGAGTCTCATGCTGGACGATATCCGTTCGATTGGCACAAAAAGGGTGCAGATTGACCTTGTGTGGTCCCCGGCCACCTTGGTAGCCCACCAGAGTGCCACAAGAAGTCTCCGACTTTTGGAAGCTCACGTAACTTTGTCCGCTATGCCGTTGCTCATCGTATTCCTCGAAGCTCATGCAAGTGTGATCACCTAAGTACCTGAGAGCCAGGTCGATGTTCTCCACCAGCTCGGGTGTGAACTCGTCGCTGATCTGGTAGGCGATCTTCCGATTGGGCCATAACTGCTTCTGCGAATAGACCGCATTCCGCTGCTGATTCTCCTCATCGTACCGATGCTCCAATTCGTCCAAACTGAGATTTTCCTTATCGTTAAGTCGGCCCAACTTCGTTGAACTCTTCAAAAATTCCTCCGAACCGGACGATGTCTTCAATGACGAATCCTCGGCAAGCAACGGCGACAGTCGGACGGCGTTGGGAGGGAGGATCAGGCACCAGGAGACCCCGAGTAGTTTCCATACAATAGCCGCAACCATTGATTGACTTTGGCTTTAGCCATGGAGTCGCGACGCCTTTATAGGGTGGCCCACGAATGACCTGTTGCCAGAGACGATAGCGATGCAAATGGATTCGTTGGCGCGAGAACGATAAGACTGCATTTGCATTAGAAACCCATTTTAATTAGCTTTAATTATGCTTCAGTCGTCTTGAAATATCATAACTTAGATTTCACATGACGTGACATTGAGACAGGTTGATTTGATGAGAACATCGAATGTTTGAAAATAAAACCCACAATATTTTTTAACAAATTTTCTGTAGTTTATTTTGTTGATAAATTTAAATTTTTATATATTCAATAGATTATTTTCTCAATTCATTATAAAAGCCTGCTCTCCCCTCAGTGCAAAAGGGAGCCAAATTCGACTTTATGTTTTCCTGTTTTTTTTTTTTGTTTGTTTGTTTTTGTTATATCTAAATGTTGTTATTGTGGTTTCCATATCAGTATTTAATTAAGGGCTAAATAATATACTAAATATGATGCGTATTCAGTTTAATATTCTATATCCTTATTTTAAGTTCAATGTTTATTATGTTGCATTTGTTTGTATTAGTGAGAAGTTTGTTTTTCCTTGTTATTTTATTTCTTTTTCTAAACTGCTGAGCGCTTTCATTATGAATAATATTGCTTAATTAATGAAAACATTGAATGGAAATTTCACTGTGACACTGATTGATTGATTGTTGGTGTTGTTCAATTCAAAGTAATTCAATTTGAAGAGTTCTTTTCCATTGAATTTCCGTTGAATATCGATAATTAAAATTGAAAACTCATGCTTTTGTTCATTTCGAGAGAAGTAAACAAATACTCATATTTTTTTCTTCTACGATTAGATAACAAAAGTATTTAAAATAAACATTTATATATTTATATATAGATGTATATTATTTATAGGTTGACATCTGTTGCACATCCACACATATTTAAACGTATCTTTATCTAGATCTTTATCATTAAATTAAACGTATTTGCTTACAAACTAACAAATTGGATTTTATGTTCACAAAATTATCATTAATTACTTATGCAGGCCATTCGTTTGATGTTTTCACATTAATTTTTATATTTTTAATTACATTGTATTCTATCAATATTTCATTATTCTCAAGCTAATCTTCAGTTTAAGACTTTTAGTTCTGTTCTTAGCTTGCAAGCAAGTTAACTGTTATATAAATATATAATATACTGAGTACATTGTAATTGTGTTTGTGAGCCACGTTAGGTTAAGAGCACGATCGATACGAACGGTTGATCGAGCGTATAATCGATAAGTAAATCTAATTATATTATTTTCTTTATATTTCTTGGTTGTCGTTTTGAGAAGCAATGTGATAAAAATTAATCTAAACGAAGACGCACAGCGATCACAACATCATCATCACCCGTTTCACCTCCTCCTCCTCCTCATCACTCTGGCACGCTCGTTCCACCGCTCCTGCACTGGACACAGTGTTGCACACTGTTCTGCTGGAGCGGCCGGTGGACGGAACGAGGCGGCAACGACAGCGTTCCTTCCGGCGGGCGTCCCTGCGTCTAGTGCGTCTCGATGAACTTGTAGAGCGCACTTGGAACCTCATCCTTGTACTTGATTCGGTTCGCCTGTATTGTTCGCGCAGCCAGGCAGGCAAGTGTCGTGTGCTTGAGTGGATTGACAACTTCGTGCAACTTCTTCGACTGCAGCAGGGACTCGAAGGTTTCGCCAGCGGCATTTTTCGCGTCCTGCCAACGGATGAGAGAGATGCAATTAATGTCACACCCTAACGACAAGATCAGTTCTAATTACCAAATGAGCTCCATGCTCCAGCAGCGTCACGGCCAACACACGTGGACAGGGTTGCGCCGAGGCCGCCAAGTGCAGTGGTGTGTTGCCAGCATCGTCGGTTGCATTCGGATCGGCGCCCACATCCAGCAAGGCCTTCGCCAGCGCCGGCGAGGGGAACTGACATGCGGGGTAGCGTCCGACCAGGGTGCCTTCGCGATAGCAGGCGTAATGCAGCGGCGTACGACCTGAGTGCACCGAAACCTTGAGACGATTCAGTTTGAAGAGTGAATGGAGTATTTGTTTTCGCATCTTCGGACAGAAGTTCTCATCCTCAATGAGAGACGCCAACAGGCAGCCGATGTGCAGCGCGCTGACCAGAGCTCGTCTCAGTGCATTCGGGTCATTGGTGCACTCGTGATGGAGAGCAGTCTGAACACTTGTGAAATTCTGTTGATCGTCGAACATTTGTTGACCTGCGGGTGGGTGAAGAAGAATAAAAGCGGCATTAGCATATCAATGAAAGACAATGCATTCGTCATTCATCTGAGACGCGCGTACCTCGTTCCACTTCCAATACAGCCTTGTTGAATATCATCAACATGTCACTGGCCTCAATTGGTGGGACAACGCGTCCACGCGGCAGCAGTCGTCCTGCCTCGACAAGCATAAAACTAAAGAGTTCTGCGAAGGAGAGAAGAGATGATTGTGTCATCGGACTGAGAGGTTGCAGAATTTTCTGTTGCATTGTTAAAGCGTAGGTCCACAGTTCGATGCAGCGATCGAAGCGTCCGGCGTCAGCGTAATGAGCTCCCCTGCGAAGGAATCAAAGTCAAAATGAGTACATAACAGATAGAAGAGGAATTGTGACATACCTAAATCTAATATAGTAGCTGGTATCCGGATGAGTTGGACCCAGTATCCGTTGTCTAATCACTAATGCCTGCATTCGCATCTCGTCAGGATCGAGGACGAGCTCCTCGAGAGCCTCGGTTGTCGTCACCTCGGAGACGTACTCGTAGGCGGCGATTGGCTCGT
This sequence comes from Coelopa frigida, assembly GCA_017309665.1. Lineage (NCBI taxonomy): Eukaryota > Metazoa > Arthropoda > Insecta > Diptera > Coelopidae > Coelopa > Coelopa frigida. Next base: position 27,704,584 of record CM029561.1, read on the forward strand.
TGATGACCTTGGGGATTTTCGGTTCCTCGTTGCGATCTTTCATGGCGCGTTGCCACAACGACAAAGCGCTGACCATGTCTCGCTTCTTGTCCACATACGTTGCACCCAGCAATTCGAGTGCATCGATGCGGCTCTCGCGACTCACGCAGGGCAGTGTTATCAGATGCTCCACGATGGGCAGGTGACCCGTCACACTGGCCGCCAACAACGGCGTCATGCCGTAGTAGTCGACATCCATGGTGGCGCCGTGCTTCAGCAACAACTGGAGGATCGCTAGCGAGCCGGACTCGGCGCAGTCGTGCAGCGCTGTGTTGCCTTTTATGCTGCATCGATTCACGTCTGCGTTCAGCGAGAGAAGGTATTGTGCGATCTTGAAGTGGCCCTTGTAGCAGGCGATCATCAGGCAGGTGTGTCCATGGCGATTGGCCACCTCAAAGTCTACAACGAGAGAATATTTCGTTCATTGATTTCTCTAGAATTTAATCATTTTGAACACTGACCTGCACCGTGATTCACCAAGTATTTCACAATCTCGAAATGTCCATCAAAGCAGGCGGCACGCAGCGGTGTCGAATTTGTCCTCGTTGTGCTATTCACGTTAGCACCTCGTCTCACCAGCAGCTTCACGATGCCCAGATGTCCAGCGGCGGCCGCACACCAGAGCGGTGGCGCATCCTCAATCGGCTCACCGTCGAAGCTGACCGAGCCCACCTGTTCGACATTCGCGTCGCATTTTGTCAGTAGATATTCTACGATATCGTAGTAGCCGTTGCGACACGCTATGACCAGGGGTGTGGCTCCATTGATCCGGGCCGAAACCAGCAGGGGGATCTCTGAGGCTGAGCGACCGCTTAAGGCATTCTGTGGAGAAGAACGTGATTTTGATTTTCATTAATATTGAGATTATTTCAAAAATTCGCAGACAATTTAATAGATCCGTAGATCGATGACCAAAGTAGAACCGACAGCTTTTGAAAACTAAACGAAACCTGTCGAAGGAGAACCTTGGAATATTAAATGCAATGCTTGACGAAACTAGTTTCGTTTAATTCGATTTCGGAATCTGGAAGGTAAATTACGATCGACGACGACGATATGAATAGGAGAAAATAATGGATAAGAAGAAGAAATCGACGACAGACCGAGGGAACTGAGTCAGAGACAATTTTAATTGGAGTCCAGCCATGGGTAATCGAACGACTGATTGAGCAGACAATAACCAGTCGTAGCCGGGTTCAAAAACCGCGTTTTTAGAGCTAAACCATTAGAGGGACGCCCACGGAGCGGAATGGAACGGGAGGAAGACGAACAGACGAACAACGACGAAGACAATATGATGCGAACCGTAATGACCCTAGATCGATATACCGCTGAGGCCGACAATTAAAACTGCGTTGATGGTCGGTCGCGGGGGAGCCGGAGGCGCGGGGAGCCGGAGGCGCGGAGGTCCAAGCGTTGGGTGGAATGGCCGAGGGGCAGAGGAGCGAGTCCCGAGTTCGTGGGGTGCAATGGGTGCCTTGGTAGCGAGTGCGATGCATGCGGTAAATAGGAACGAACGTGGGCCAAGTCAGCCGACAGTCAGGGCCACAGTTTACTTGGCTGTCAGTCAATTGTCTTCTTGGCAATCGGTGTGTCCGCCGCCCCTCCGGCTTCTTTATCACTCTCTCTCTCTTCCTCACTCTCCGCAAATCTGTCGGTCTCTAGATCTGTCTATCTTCTGATCGGTTTGTATTTTCATTCGATTGTCTCGCGCTTATTTCCGTGTAATGAGCAAACACTTTTCCTTTGTCAACCGGATTTCTCTCTTTGTGTCTTTCTCTCTCTACTTCTCTCAGTGACCATCTATCTATTTATCTGTCCGTCTATCTGTTTGGCCATTTGTCTGTCTTTGATTTGGTCTGTCGCTCGTTCGTGCGCATAGTTTATTTAAATTTTCGACTGACATTGAACTCGTACAATGTCAATGCAGTAAAAGTTTCTCAGCATTCGATCGCATGTAAAACCACAACAAAACTCATAATAATAATATCAAAATCAAATTAAAAAACACAATAATAAAAAATAAAAATACAAACAATAACAACAAATACAAACAATAAAGAAAATAAAGACAATAACAAAAATAAAAACAATAACAAATAAAAGATAATAAACTTAAAAATAAAAACTTCATTAAAAACCACACTAATATTTAAATCGAGTACGAGATCTGCGTCAGGCCCTGAGAAACGCATTAGACAAACGTCGTTTAACGATCTTGAGAGGCTCCAAAGAGCCTCGACCGACCGGAGTGGAAGTGTAGTGGAGTGGAGCACAAGAGAGACAGAGATAGGCAGATAGATAGATGGAGGTTGAATATTTACAAGTGCTTGAAACTGAGGTGATGTTTGGAGCAGTTTGTGCTGCTGCGGAAGCAACATGATCAATGTAAACATAGATCTAGCGCTCCCGTAGGCAGGAGACGACGACCTACAAATCGACAGATCGATAAACGAAAACGACAAATCAACCGTCGACGACAGGTTCTGACAATCGTGATGAACTCATTTTACAAAAAAGTAATTAGCAAAAGAGGACCAGAGGGAGCCGAGTTTTGAAATCGTACAAAAGAAGGAAGTCAGTGGAGCAAGATCGGAATATTGCGATAGAAAAGAGAAGAGGAAGGAAGCAATTATGTAAGGTCGGGCAGGACAGGAGATGAGGGAAGGGTGACAAGTATCTCACTAAATAATTGCTAAATGCAATTAGTTGAATAATGAATTAACGATCAAACAAACGATCGAACGATCGGTGGGTTGTTTATTCATTCGTGCGTTTGGTTACTATTTGCAGCCCATGAGTCACGGCTCACAACTCATTTCGAATCGTTTCGTCAGCTCCGGGTCGCAGAGGGCTCGATCGGTCAATTGTAATTGTTTTCGTATGACAACAACAACTTTGCGACACCTGGCGAAACGACGACTGAAAATAAAAATGCATTTAGTTTCAATTGTATTTGTTTCCCGTTTCAAATTTGTCACACGATTGTCACGTGACTGACGGAGTGAGTAAGTGAATGATTGAGGAGTGGAGAATTTATGCATGTGGAAATTTAAGTGAATGGCGAAAAATAAAACCAGAATTAGAATAAAAACGATAAAGATTAAGAAGACAAGAAGTCGCCATTCAGGAAGACGCTTTCATCAGCTGTTGTCTTCGCCACCATCCATCTCTCTCTCTCCCTCAATGTGCTTCTCTCTCATTGTGCCGTTGTCAAGCTACAACTCGACGTCTGAGACTTGAAACGAGACGCGGGGCTGGTCTGTTGATTCATAACTTGTATTTAATTTATGATAAATCCACTTCAAACTCGACTCGACTCGATTCCACTCCCGCCACTTCAGTTCGAGCCGCTTGAATGGGAAGAGCATAAGCGACAGCGGCGAGTTGCTTGATTTGAATTTAAAAACGCGCCAAAAATAGTATATATTTGTATATTTTAAAATCAGAATAAAAAGTCCAAAAAACAAGATAATATAAACCGAAATGATAATAAAATTGGTATAAAATTATAAACGAATGAAATAAAAATAACAACAAAATTAAAATGTTTGCAACCTCAAGGTCGGCTGCAAATTTATAGAATATTCCCAATGAGGTGTCTTGTATTTTATTTCATGCACAAATAAGTGGAGAAATAATAAACGGACAATTAATTAAAAATGTGAAGAGTAGAAATTCTGGAGAAAGGAGGAGGAAATTGGCAATTGGGTACTGCAACCACTCCAATAGGGTGACAAGGAGGTAGGGATGAAGGGCGGAAGGAGCAACTCACACAATGTGGTATGGAAATTTCGAACACGAGGCATGAGGTCATTAATAATTCACGTGGCCGGTTATCTCTAGAGTCTAGACTCTCAGCACGATCTTGAAGCTCACTTTTAATGGGACGACTTTTTAATTGGGGGATGTCACGGGCCCCCATCTCATTTTTGCCCATGTTGATCTTTGACATTTTAGCGAAAATGTATACTATTTAGAATTGTGTAAAGTTGAATAATCGGCGCCAAATTCGATAATCGATAATTTATTACTAGTTAAACATTCATCGATTCCTTGTTTATTTGATTAATATTGCATTCTTAGTTCACTTTCCGCATTAGAAATTAGAATTCATTGTTATTCAGGGAATTTTTTTCATTCCTTGATTTAATGTTATTTTTTGTTTGTTTTTTAATTGCTTCATTGATTATTTATGATTGTCTATTAATAGGTTTAGATATTTGTAATTTATATTTTTAACTTTATTTCTTTATTAGTGCTTACTTAGTCTTGATAATCAATATTCAGAATTCCATCGCTTAATCTCAAACCATATGAAAATATTTCTTCAATTCTGTTCACATTTGATCTCTTTCAACCTTTTGATCACTCATGATCCCATTTACCCATTTATCAATATCTCTTTCTCCCTCTACCAACCACTCTGCTATTGAGTCTTTCCTTATCTGTCTATGGCAGCGATCGTCACGTCCTCCACCAACCACAGTTCTATGGAACCAACCCATGGGAATGAGAATTAATCGATAGGTGATCGTGATTGGTTTTAATTCTACGAAATACAATACGAAATATACAACGAAACGACGACACGGAAGGTACTTGGTATTGAGAAATCGGTACAGGTAAATTGGTGTTGGTAAAGCGGTAGTCGCCGTGAGGGACCCCGTCAATAACCGGGAGGTGAATGAATTACGACGATCTTGAACCCAAACGTGAGTGAAGCAAAGCAAAGTGAACTGAAGTAAAGTGTGTAGACAAAATTGAAGAAGTAAAATGTTGAATAAATAACAAGTAAGTTGAATAAATAACAATGAACAGTAAACGCAGAATAATAATAAAAAGAGGAAGTCGTTGAAGTGATCGTTGAGCCATGGTGGAGGCGAGGAAGGCGGGGGAGAAGATGCCTGACCCCCCAGACGACAGAGAAACCAAGCAGTCACCCAAATTCGACGATCGAAGTCATATGGGGGGAAAAACATGCGAGTCATATTGACAAAGACGCAGAAGGGAAAAGAAGGAGAAGGAGGAGAAATTGGATGACGAGGCGAGGCGAGGCGAGGGTGAAGAAATCATCACATTGAGAGCTATTTATGAAAAACATTCACACGAAGACATTTCGAAACAATTTAACAGCGTGTTTACTAGAGAGTTCGAACAACAACAGCAATGAAAACAGAAGCAATGAGAGCAACAACAACAACAATGAGAGCAACAACATCCACAGCAACGAGAACAAAAACCACCATCAAAAAATCAAGAACAAGAACAACAAAGCCAAGAACAATCAAATAGAAGATATTGCGTAGCGGAAATTCTAATGAAAGCGAAAGAGATAGAGGAAAGAGGAACATTTTAAAAATATTCCAAGATGTAAAATAAATTAAATCAATTAATATGGCCGATGACAGAGAGATTCAAATGAGCAGGAGAAGGCGATGATAATGATTATTATGAAGAGGATGAGACCATCCACAAGGGTAGAGCGAGAGATAGAGATGAAAACAAAGAGTGAGAGAGAAATGTCATGATAAAGAGAGCAAAACTATCAGGAAAGAAATTCAACATTTTCCAATTTTATTGCTTCCTCAAACGCCCACGATTCAACAATTCGAATCGCGATCTCTGAAGTGAAATAAAAACAAAAAATATATTCATCATGATCATAAAGACTCATGATCAGAGATGTTGGATGTTGTTGTATTTTTTTGTTATTATTGTTGTTTTTATTATTATTATTATTGTTTGTGGTTGTGTTTATAATGGTTATCCCATGTGTGAAGCACAAAGAGAGACGACGGCTGATGGGCCAACTACGAAGGCGACGATGGTGCCAACGATGGAGCGGAAAATGAAGAGACGAAGACGACGACGACAAAGGAAGAAAGAGACAGCGATGAAGGGCAGCAGAAAGAGAGGGTGATGAGCAAAGATAGAGACAGACGAGGGACACAAACAGAAACGCCGACTGACAGAAAGAAAAGAAAGAGAGAGATGGTGATGGAAATGAAGATGAAGGCGGACGAAGGAAAAGCAGGAGACAACAACGATGGCTCCGAGGCTGAAACTTTGTTAATCGTGCGATGACTCGATCGCAAACACCACAACAACAGCTATAGCGATAAAGAGAATAAGTGAGCGAGAGCGAGAGAGATAGGGGAACAACAACTATTACTGTAGTAGTTGAGATAGTTTTGTAGTAGTTGATTACGTTGTTGTTGTTTTTACGATCGTTGTTATCATTGTTGTTGTTGTTTTGGTTCGTGTTATTTTTATATTATTGCCATACGATAGTTGTTGTTGTACGTTATTATTATTTTTATTGTTGTTATGATCATTGTTGTTGTTTTTATTGTTGTTATGATTGTTGTTGTTGCTACGATCGCTGTTCCATTGGTCTATGGTAATGTTGTTGTAACTGTGAAGTATTTTTAGCTATTGTTTTTCACTTCAAAATGTTCGCCTTCGTTGTTTCTGTTTAAGCTGAGCCCGAGCCCGAACCCCAAAAACCGAGGGGCGTCCGACGACTGTTGCCGATGGAGCTCGACTCCGATGCCGACGCCGGCTCCAGCTGCGAGTCTGACTGCTGTTAATTGCCCTTCGTCGAATGCGTACTTGCGGCCAGCAAGAGAAGGCAACAGCAGCAGCAGCAGCAGATGTCAGAGATGCCGGGAATCGAAGTCAAAGCAAACGAGATGTTGACCTTACCAAAAACCCTCTCTTCACCCCCTTGGCCAGAAACCGACAACGACAAAGAGACCCAAAGTGAATCCAAATCACATTGTTGGCGAGCTGGAGACGAAGAAGCGAGTGTGGAGATCGGGTGAAGTGTGAGCCATGGATCGATTGAATGAGCGGCGAATGCGAAATGCCAACCACAAAAAACCTCAACCTCAAAAATTCTCGACTTGAAGATAGTATGTATGTAAAGGAAAGGCAAGGCAAGAGAATTGAGGTAAAGAGTTAATATGGTAAAGAGTTAGTATGGGAAGAGTTGTATGGGTAAAGTGTGGTCAGATAAAGTGTGGTAAGAGGAAGTGTATTATTGTGTGGCTGTGGTGAAGTGAATTTAAGTAAGGCAAGGTGAGGTTTAGACTGGGGTTGAAGCTGTGCCAAAGACCTCAGGAACGCGGTCAATGCGTGCTAATGATAGGTGTTCGATCCACCTACCGCGATCCGCGTCAGAGAGTTCAGGGTTTTCCACAAATACCAAACACATGCTAGCTTAATTCAATACAATGAATACACAATATTTCAGTACATAATACAATACTACTCTTTACAAACAATGCAAATAAAATCTAAATATAATCGATATTGCAATCGGATCGCAATGTGATCGAAATCGCAGTATTGCAAATAATCAGAGAAGCGATAATTGCTGAAGGGATGTGAAGGAGGGGGTGGTAGAGGAGGAAAACTCGGCGGGGTGGGATTTGTTTTCGCCAACGATGACGACGAATCGACACGAATCGCAAAAACAATGCGAATGACATTAGCAATTCATGAGATGTTAAATAAAACCCTGTCGAGTCTCAGAACGCACACGATCTGCGCTGTGATCGCGAACGATCGAGTAAACCAGACCCTCGGAAGAACCATAAACCAAGCAAGCAAGCAACCAACCAAACAAACACCATCCACAATATACCCTCGGTCGATCCGCAAAGGCTCGCAAAAATAAATACATATAAATAAATGTTTTCAATTAAAAATAAGCGGTGGCGAAAACGATCACCACGACCGACGATGGTGACGAAGGAGGAACCAGTTTTCTAGAACATGTTGCCGCCGACTGAGTGGCTGACTGGCAGTTGTTGTTGATATTGTTGTTGACCATTGTTGTCATCGCTGGAGGGGAAGGGGACGGGGGCCGAGGAGGAAGCGAACCAGCTGAGACAGAGGCCTGTTTGCGGTTCTGACGTTCTCGTTCAGACGTGCGCGTCGTTCAGGAAGTGATCGTGGAGAATTCACTTTTCTTACAGTCAAGCAGCTAAAACAATAAAAACGAGCAACGACAATAACAACACCAACAACAAACAGTCAGTACAACAAACAAACAGGCAATAAATATGGAAATATAAATATTATGAGAAAAAAAAAGAAATTCCCACATTACCAGAACGTAAATTCGTAATTTTTAAAGCAAGAGTGCAGTGATTTGTGCTGTTCTTCTTTAAGACGCGAGGATTATAAATATTTCGCAGTGATGCAGCAAATTTTAAAGAATTCTATATAGTATCAATAATGAAGGAATGAACAAAGAAGACATGAAGAAGTGGCGAAAAAAGAGCACACGAATGCACTTCCTGTATTCGATTTGCCTTGATTTGACTTGATTTCCAAACGAAAGAAATTGAAATTGGAACCGACCGTTAACAAAGGAGGAGGAGAGCGAAAGGGGGTTTGGGGTTCCAGAACCCCAACGTGCATTAGTCAGCAACGAGAGGATGTTGTGAAATTAAGCGAATCAGAAGGTGCTTAAAATATTCACAGAACCTCTGCGGAAGGTTCTGTTTTTAATTTTTTTTAATAAATACTCCATCTGGTAAATGATTCGAGGAACGACGAAATTTGTCAAGATACTCAACGATGTACGTCATTCGTTTCGGGGAATTTCATAAATAGCATATACAATTTATTTTCGGATTTTAATGAATTTCCTTCGCCTGCTCTCGATTTTAACGTGTTTCCGATCTCGTTGATTATGAACTGTTTGTGTTTGAGATTCTCAAACAACAACTGTAAAAACAACAACTGTAACAACAACAAAGACAAACCCATAAAAAGGAACAATAATGACAAGAACCATAACGACAACAAGAAAAACGTCAAGATCGAGAAAAACGACAAAAACAACAACTTTAAAAACGACAAGAACATCAAGAAAAACTTGAAGAACAACAACAAAAAAACAGACCGACATATACCAAAACAACAACTGATAAGATAATGGAATATGATTAATTCACTTCAAACTCACATCAAATCAAACTAATGGAATATTTTTACACACTAAAGTTAATATTTAGAGAACGATTCGAACAGTCGAAACCCAAGACCTTGACAGTTGTATCTACTATCGATAGTCTATGCATGTCCATGGACTGGAATATTCAAGGCTTGATTTCTCTGAACGTTACGAAAGCGTATTGAAAGAAGTTCAAAAATGCAGTCAGTCAGTTAAAGAGGAAATGAAAGGATTTTCATGAACGAAACTTTCGTGTTTTCTTCTTTGTTGTTTTGGGGAGTTTCAAACGCAGTACAAGAATCAAAATAGCATTTATTTTTTGTTATGGAGTTCTTCCAGATGGTGATGCCATCTCAGTCTCGTTCCAAAGTGGCCAGGCCGAAAAAGGCATCCCCCACACAGGCCCCACCGAAACGCCGGCCGAAATATTTCAAGGCCTCGACCCCCTTCCGAGAGACGACGACGCGTGTTGTCGCCCGCCGACAGAACGGAACCTTGTCGCGTGGTTGGCAACTCTGTCATGCCAGAAGTGTGTTCTTATTGATTAATCACAAGTCGAAAATCGCGCCACAACAAAAACCCAGAACACCAAATACGACCACGACGTGCGACAAAACGATGGACGACGGATCTGGACGGTGACTTCGCCGAGATCCAGAGCCCCAAAGAAAAACACTTGGAAGGAGAGACAGACAGACAGAGGGAAAGAGAGACAAATAGATTGGAAGAACCACAATAGAGAAGAGACGACATCGATGGCAAAGAATAGGAGGAGACAGAGAATATGAGGTGCGCGAATTTCAATTAGGTTAAGGAAAAGGAGAAGGTCGTGAGAGACGGAGGTGTTGGTTGTTGGGTGGAGCAGGGGAAGGCGAAGGGGTGAACGGGGGGTCGGAACTCACTTTGAGTAGCGCCAAGTCGTTGTCCCTCGCAGCATTGTAGACGACCAATTTATAGTCCATAGCAGAGACGGCGGCAGAGGCAGCGATTCCAAGTGAACATAAAATCCACGGCCGAACGAAGCGAAACAGCACAAGCCGTGCGTCCCTCTCTTTCTCACTCACTCACTCACTGTCTCTCTCTATACACGTATTTAATCGGTTGTCTCTCTTTCAGCTGTTTCGTGTGTGTGTGTGCGTATTTTCCGATGTTTTCCGAACCTGACGTTCGCGATTTTCCGTTTCGGCCGAGTTCGCTTTTCCAATGCGCTGTTGTTGTTGTAGCGGTGTCGTTGGTACTCTGGTTGTTGTTGTTGTTGTTATTATTTGACTGTGTTATTTTATGTTGTGGAATTTTTCTCGAACTCTGACAATTGCACAAGTTTTCCGTTTTATTCAGTTTCTCAATTATTTCTTCTCCCTGCTTCCTTCCTCTGCAACGAATCTTGGTGTTTCTTTATTCCTTTTCCTCCTGGTCTTTGTTATCGTTTTCCTCGTCCTCTGCACTCTTCGACAGAGCAGTCTTTGTTATTGTTGTTGTTGTTACTTCGCACGTTAACTTCAAGAAAAATGTACCCTAACATTTAAGATTGCAAAAACCAAAAAGGAATTCATAGAATTTTCACACGATTTTCATTGATTTCGCGAAACAGGAAGACAACCAATTTGTTGTTGTTATTATTATTGAACTAATACAGTTTTCCTATTACTTTTCATTCTTCTCTTTACCTTCTCGTTCACATCGCCCCCCTCTACCCACCATTCTTTGTTCACTGTCTGCAGCAGAGCCAGAAGTAGAACAAGAGAAGCGCAGAGGAATCAAAGAACGACAGAATCGACTAGCAGCGAGCGAGAAGAAAAACAAAATACTAGCTGCAGAACAAAACGAACAACGCGACGGCGACGTCAACAGCGACTGCGACGCTGGCGGAGGCAACGACGAAGCAGCGCAACGCAAATAGGAAAGAATCAGGAAAGATGAAGCAAACGAGCAGCGAGTGACGAAACGACACGAAGACTCGCAGCCGCAGGGGGAAGGGGACGAAATTCAAGTGAAATACAAGAAATCCACCGAAAAAGTAACTAATTTCCAGTTCTTTTTCGTTCGGCTGGCTGTTCTTTGGTTTTTTCTCCTTGACGGACGGACGGACAGACGAACGTTGTTGTTGTAGTCGCTGGCGTAGTCTCGTCGTTATTATTGTGCAATGTACTTGTTGTTGTTGCGCTGCTTTGTAGTTCTTGCTCAACGACAAACCGAACCGAACCCAAACGAACGGCGGTGGGGGGCGGGCGAAGAAGGACGAAGGCAATAAAAAAACCGAACCGATTCTATTTTTCAACGATTTCTTACTTTTTTCGACTTTTTTCACTGAAGCGCAAAATTAACAAACAACACTGTCGTCGTTGTGGTTGTTGTTTTCAAGGAATTTGTTAAATTGTAAAACTTTTATGCTTGATTTTGCAATAATTCCAATTGATATTCTTTCTTTTTGTTGTTATTCACATCCGTTCTCATCAACACCGAGACGAGTCGAGAGCCGTTTGCGCTTTTGCTTGCGAGCGAGCAGAGGAACCAGAATCGAATGGCGAAAAATGTGAGCAGTGAAGCGACGCAGAGCCGAACAGGGAGGAAGCAGAGCGAGCGAGCGAATTTGGAGGAAATCGGAATTTCTTTCTTTTTTCCCTTCTTCATCCCTGGCTACTCGTTATTTCAGTGAAGACAGGGAAGATCCACAAAAATCACAAAGTAACGAGTTGCCAATTTTTTGAATTTTTTTTTGTCCGTTTTTCCGGACAATTTTTCTCATTTCACTCGAATCGAGAGAGCGAATTTGAGTGAAGCAACAGTTCCTGCCAGGGCTGCCGAATGCTCTTCAATAGACTTTTGATTCGAAAACTCCACTTTTTCCTTCACTTTCAATTCACACTTCTATTCTGGCGCGGCAGCCCTGGTTCAGCCTGTCTAGCGCTGGCTATGCTCGCAGCGTTGCCAACTATATATTCGTTTTTCAACATGACATTAAAATACATAAATAAATTTGACAAATGCGTGTTATTTTTATATATTTTATTGATATTTATTTTTTATATTTAAAATATATTTATATGACATCTAAATTTTTTTAATTAATTGAATTGTTGAATGTTAGAAAGTTTTCGAGGTTATTGGCCACATTCATGTGGGAAACACATTCGATGTGGCAGCAACACACCAACACGCCGACAATATGGCGGAGGAGTTATCTGTCGTCATCTTCTCAAAAAGTGGCATTTATTGAATGCGGCAGTGACAAAATATTGTTTAGATAGATCCAAGTTGACGGCTGCGACGGACGACAATTTTTATCTTGTCGTCGTGTTGCATGCAAAATAATCATCTCCATAAGAACTAATGTAAAAATATTTTGACGTTTGACGCATTGTCGCTGCCGCATCGAATGTGTTTCCCACATTATTGGCCACATTCAAGCGTCCGCTTTGACAGCATGTAATTACAAGCTCTTGCGAACGCATCGTTTATTCACTTTCTCATTTCCAATCCGACGCAAACAAATTTGTTTTCCAAGACTTAATCGAAATTTCTAACTTCGCTACACTCGAGCCCTGCCGTGGAACCACTTCCAACATGTTGACCATTCTTAATATTGCCGCCAAGTTGTGCAGTACGATGTCGCGCGCTGGACCCCGTCCATTGGTCATCTGTGGGCCCTCGGGCTCGGGCAAGAGCACCTTGCTGCGGAAGCTCTTCGACGAGTTCCCCAACACGTTCGGATTCAGCGTCTCGCACACCACGCGCAACCCGCGCCAGGGCGAGGAGAACGGCGTCCACTACCACTTCGTGTCCAAGGCCGAGATGGAGGCTCTGATCGCCGCCAACGAGTTCATCGAGACGGCCTGTTTCAGCGGCAACACCTACGGCACCAGCAAGACCGCGGTGCGTCGAGTGCAGCAGCAGGGCAAGATTTGCATTCTGGACATCGAGATCCAGGGAGTCGAACAGTTGCGCCTCACCGACCTCGATCCCATTCTCATCTTCAACAATCCACCATCGATCGAAGCGCTCGAGGAACGTTTGCGCAAGCGACAGACCGAGACCGAGGAGACGCTGCAGAAGCGTCTCGAGGCGGCCGCCAAGGAGATCGAGTACGGGCTGAGCCCAGGCAACTTCCATGCGGTCATCCCGAACGTGGATATCGATGTGGCCTACAAGGATTTCCGCGACTACATCGTGGAGCAGTACAAGCTGTCGCCGACGGGTGAGATCGGCAAGCCGCAATAGAGCCCACACGAGTTTCTCTGTGGGTGCGACATCTTGACATTTTCGGCCTCGAAGGAAGCCGCCATTTCTGGTACCCCACCTACTGTCCTCCAACTGGGCCCAACCAACCAGAGCAACCTCAGAGAACGTGTGACAGTCGTCGCCTGCTTCAGTCATACATACATAGTTGAAATTTAGAAAATTATTTATTGCAAAAATGAAATTACTATCATGCTTTTCTCGTGGATTAAGTAAAAAGTGAAATTGTTGTTAGTTCGTAATTTGAAAATAAAAAACTATAAATAAAAAAGGCACCATTAATTATTTCCTCCCTCACCCATCGACAACGTATCGTGCTCGTTGACATTTCTTCCAGATGTCAGAGCGATCGCCGATCAACTAGGGATGTAAAAATGTTTTTATTTTTAATTAAGATTTTTTATTTTTTAAATTTATAAAATAATCCTCATATCAATATCAGTTCTCTCCTTTTTTATAATTTTTTGCAAATTATAACGTTTATTTAATTTTAAATTGTATGATGAGTATCATATTAATATACACCTAATTCTGGTCGGATAATTCTGGAATCGTGCTAAATAGAATAAAATCGTGTAAAAAAATATATTTTTTTCAAAGCCGTCTAAAAACAGAATAAGGTATATACATATTTTAATACCTAACTATTTGTTTGTATTTAAGTCAATAATATTTTTATTTTGCTTCACATTAAAATACTTACAATTTTCCTTTTGCTACTGCGCATTTCAAATATCGTGCTCATTCTAATAATTTCTACCATTTTAGTGGAGTTCGCGAGTTTAATTTAATTGCTAAAAGGCTATTAATTGTGTCTGATGAGCGGCTGCCGTGCAGACATACCGTTTGTTTTATTTTCTTTTTGTAATTGTAATGTTTTTTGTTCCTCCTCGTAGAAAGTTCATTGGGCATTAATTGTTTCTACTACGATATCCTTTGAGATATGATTTGATAGTGATGCAGAAGAGGAATACTACGACTTAATTAAGAAGGAAAAAAACCATTGTCTAGACGAATTCCAAACACGTATCCGACCTTCTAAAGGACATCGACACGCGATAAAAAGCTTACCGCAAATATTTATTGCCAAGGACGTGGCCAAGGAGAATTATTTCAGTATATTTAAAAAAATGAAACTGTTGAAATTTCGAATGAAACAACGATAGTAAGTAGGTGGTTTTAATTTGAAATTTGTTATTATTAAATTAATTTGTTATTGTAATATACAGATATACTTGGTACTTGGTTAATGAATTCATTCATAATATTTATTATATATATGTATAATATATTTAAATATTTCTAAATATGTGTCATTGAGTTGCAAATTGTTACAAACGACGACGACAACGACGAAATGCCGATACAGAGTGTTTAAACATTGTATACACTATTATTTGTATGCATGTATAGGTTGGGATATATATTTTCATATATGTATAGTTATTAGCTACGTACATTAAATATCTATATATTTGATTAACTTAACGGTTGCGTCTGTCTGCCTTTGGGATGTCTCTGTATGTATGAGTGTGAGTATGTGTTTGTTGTAATCTTTCTCGTAATCGGATTTGTAATCGATAATAAATACACTTGTGATTTTTTTCTTATTATTGTTAATTGCTTGTCTAAATTTAAAACGGATTTCCTAAAGTATTTGTATTAATTATTAATTAATCAATTCATCTTCTGTTAACAATAAAAATCAATAACTTTGTCTCTCTTTCTAATACAACAACAAAACGCCGATCATTACAACAAATTAACACCGATCTTTACAACAACACAATGTCTCTTCATCTTGCTTATTCTCTTTATTAACAAATTAACAAAACTTAAGGCAAAATTTACATAAATTTCCTCTAACAGGATTTTTTAATTTTTGAAATTATACTTTATTAATTAATTATTGAGTTTCTTTAATAATTATTGAATTTTTCATAAATTTATATTGAATTTTAATATTCATTATTGTGTTTTTTTTCTAATAATTTATTTTTAAATATTTTCATATTTAACTAACGATCGACTTCCTCACATGTATAATAACATAATATGTTTGTGTGTGTATGTACGTGTTTACAAATAATTATTGCTGCAGAATTTAAATTCCAATTGTTACAAAATCTGAATTATCACAAGATATAATGTTTCCTTCACTTTCTTTAACGATATTTTGGTTTTTGTTTCCAGTTCTCATTTTGATTATTGTTTGGTTAATTCCATCATTACCCTATATACAAATGTCAGTGTATATATAAATATTGATATAGTATATTAAAGTGGTACAGTAAAGAGAAGGAGTTATCTAAAAATGGTGTAAGAGAGATAGAAATATATATATATATATATATATATATATATATATATATAGGTAGATAGATAGAGAGCGTGATCACTGGCTTCCTTGAAATCCTCAGTGTTGACCGAATATCGTAGGTAGTATATACGTATGTTTATATATATATAGAATAGTGTATAATAGTATTTCTAGTATGGTATGATATCGTATGTGTATATCTATGTATGTGGTCGCTATATACTAGACATGTAGTAGTTGTACATGCAGTAGTTGTAAGAGTAGTAGAAGTTCAGCATCAGCCTATCCTAATCAGACAAACTTTTCTTTCACCTGTAAGAGTAAGAGTAACAACAGACACTGAGTGTGAGTGTGAGAGAGATACATAAAGAGATTCAGATATTGTGGGTATTTTTCGATATGTTGGAGGAACTGGATTGGGTTCATTGAGTCCTCTGTCGTGAATTCCACTGCGAAACCGAAGTTTTTTCTCTCTACGAGATTCGATATGTTGGGAACGGATGGGGATCGGTTTGGATTAAATCGGTATCGGATCGGAATAAATAGGGATCGGTTGTGAAGTGTGGATTTTCTAGAGTTCTCTACCTTCTGGTAAAACTTCTTCGATATGTGGGCTGGGGACGCCTGCCATTTGCAATGATGGAACCCTCAGCAGTTTAACTGATCTGGCGATTCTGATCTGATCTGATCTTGCGAGGATTCCCTGGAGACTTTCGGGGATTTAATCCTTGTTGTTTGGGTGCGTTATCGGAAGGTAGCTTTCTTGATATTTTCCCTGCATCTTCTGCTGGTTCCACTTCAAGACGTCCACATGCGGTTGACTCAAACGAACGAATCGTGCGAGTCGTCACCGCGATCCCTCGGACTCCAGGCACTCAGCTCACGACCCGATCCCGATCCTGGCCCCGGCCCACGTGCCCACGACGCCGGTCGATGTCACGGCGAGAAGACGCGCAGACTGCGCAACAGCGTTGCCAAAACATTGGCCAGACACTCGGCCTGCAGGGCCAACTGCCCGGCTCCGAGTGGCCCGATCTGAACGCCCACCAGCTCCCGGAAGCTGGAAGCGACATCGTGCACCTTCAGCACAATGTTCCGTGTCTGCAGCGGCGACGACGTGTGCCGGGTCATGTCCTGCGTCAGCTCCGTGATACGTCGGATCGCCGTCAGACACGACGTCAGGTGCTCCGGCAGCGTGGCCAACTTCAGGTCGGACATCGAGACGACCAGATATTTCGAGGCCGTGACCAGGGCGAGCGTCTGCTCGGTCAACTCGTTGCGGGCCCGCTGGAATTTCTCCTCATTGATGCTCGTCCCACCTCCAGCCGATTGGGCGGCCGAACATTGGGCGGCCACCTGGTCGAGCTTCACCAACAGCCCTGCCATGGCGACGTCCGTCTTCGCCAGCAGCGCCTCGCCGTCGATCACGTGGCCGTTCTTGATGATCAACGACCCGGATGGGGTCGGACTCTGGCTTTGGCTTGGCTGTGACCGAGGTTCTGATTGTGGCTCTGACCGATCGGTGGCTGTGGTGGAGCCTTGCGGGGCATCTGGGGCGAGCAGAGAAGCGACAGCTGGGGTCGTTTGTCCGGCGGCGGCGGCGTCTGGAGGCAGACGGGCGGGCAGTCGCTGTTCGAACGCTGGCGGTGGTGATATTGGTGTTGTTGCTGTTGTTGGTGGAGCCCATTGGAATGCGGGGAGTGCAGGGTGGAACTGTTGGTGTTGGTCTGGGTCTGGTGGATGGCGACATGGATCCCGCCATTGGTCTGGTAGGCGTGGCGCAGCGGCGGCGTCGGCGACTTCGACTGCGTCGTCCCCGACCCGATCATGCCGTTGGGGAAGGGGGAAGTGCTGGCGTTGGTTGTGATGGAGTTGGTGGTGTTGGTGCAGTTGGTGTTCGCATTGTTGTTGGCGTTGGTGTTCGCGGCTCCCCGCAACAGCATCGGCCGACTGGCGATCGGGGGCAGAGGTGGTTTCTTGGGGGCTGAACTCACCGCCGGCGACAGACTTCGCTGTGGCTGCTGTTGCTGCTCCTCGTTCGGCGGCCGCTGGCTGGGGCTGATGCGGGGTGGCAGCATCGGCGGAGACTCGCTGGACTCCGACGGCGGGAGTCGTTTCGTCGTCAGGGGGGAGGCGACGCCTTCAACAGACGACGACGGTAGCTGCTTCTTCGGCGAGTAGCGCGAGAGCAACTCGGCTGACTTCGGCGGTCGCAGCGGCGGCGGCGACTTCTCGTCCGCTCCTCGGCCGCGTCGCGGCGGCAGCTCCAGACCTGGTGTTGACGCTGACGTTGACGCCGACGTCGTCGCATCCACGCAGTCCTCGGTCAACGGCTGCGGTGGCGGCGACGCCTCCTCCTTGCGCGACTTGGGGCAGCAGGAGAATTTGCTCTTTCGCTCCACCGTCGCGTACTCGATCACGTGACCCACCGACGCGTGGTGCTTCGTCTCCGAATCCGACGATTGCGATTGCGACGAAGTCGACCTCGGCTGGACGAGGTTCGTCTGTGAGAAGTTCGTCTGAGCCCAGTTCGGACTCGGCTGAGCCGACTCCAGCTCGGCCTCGTTCTTCATCGTCAACGAGTTGCTGTAGAGGCTCTCGTCGTTGTCGCCGTATCCTTTGTCTCGCTCACTCTCCTGATTGCGCTCCCTATCTCTGTCCCTCTCTTGCTGGCGCGTCCTCTCGACGTCCTCGAGATTCGGCGGCGGCGGAATGATGAACGACATGATCTCCTCGGGCGTCAGCTCCTTGGCGGGCGTGGCCTTCTGGGTGGGAGGAGCGACGACCACCTTCGCCAGAAAACGATCCAAATCACCTTCGGTTTCTGCTGAGGTTGGTGCAGCCACCGTCCTTCGAGACGCCGACGAGCCGTCATCGAAGCCCTTCGGCGGCGCATTCAACAGCGACAAGGCGTCGAGTTCGTCCGGCGTCTGGGGCGGTGGAATCGCGCGCAGATCGATCAAATCGGAGTCGATCTCGATGAAGGTGTCCTCGCGTATCTCGAAGCCGTAGATCTCGGAGAGTTTTCGCGCCGCCACCCCGGCCGTGTCCAGCGAGCCGGCGTCTTCCGTCGCCTCGACGTTGCTGATCTCCTTCAGCTGCTTCAGATACTCCTTCAGATTGTAGTCCTTCGTCTCGGGCCCGAAGTTGTTTCCATCTGGACTGTGCAGCCCGAAGCTGCTGCGATAGGCGATATTCTGCTTACGCCCACCGACGACCACCCCGCCCACTGCCGACGGTGCCGACAGCAGCGAGGGACGTCTCGTCGTCGGTGAGTTCGTCGGCGAATGCACCGACTCCGAGTCGCTCTCGCTCTGCGAGTAGTCGTTGCCCAGCGCCTGCAGGTTGCTCAGCAGCTGGCCGAAGCCGTTCAGCTTGCGCTCCGGCCGCGGACTCGACGTCGCGCTGATGCTGAGCGTCGGCAACCCGCCGACCTCCTGTTGATTGCTCGCTCCACCAACTCCTAATCCCCCAGTGCCTCCTCCTCCGATCGAGTTCAAGCCCTTCGTGATGCCCGTCAGATCCTGGTTGATGGCCTCGGCCAGCAGGACGAGCGAATCGCTGTGCTTCAGCGCCCCCGGCTGCGGCGTCTCCTCGTTCGACGACACCTTGCTGCTGTTCAAACTCTCACAGTCGCTGTCGAACTCCAGCCCCATGGCCTGGCCGCCTCTCTCGCCCACCATCTGGCCGTTGGCGCTGCCGCTGCCACTTCCACTGCCGCCGCTGTTGACGCTCTCGTTCTGCCACGTGCGTCGCTGCAGCGACTCTTGCTGCTGCCACGCCTCCTCCGGCATCATCATCTGCTCGCCCTGCTCCGTGAGATATTGCTCCGAGTTCTCGACCATCTTCTGCATCTCCTGCACTCGCCGCAGAACCTCCTCGTTCTTCGCCTCGATGAAGGCGTTGCTTCCACTGACTCCATTGGTCGAGTAGTTGACGCCGCTGCCGCTGCCACTGCCGCCACCACTGCTGTCGCTCAGACCCGAATCCTTGGCCGCCTCTTCCAGCAGCTCGGTGGCCATCACACTGTGGATGTCCAGATCCATCGTGCCCATCGAGCCGAGGAAGGCCAGCTTCATGGGTTTGCTCTGCCTCTGATTGTGGTTGCTGTTGGCCACCTTTGGCGAGTTCATGTTCCGATCACATTGCTTGTTGTTGTGATTCGTTATAGTGTTGGTATTGTTGCTTTCATTGGTCTCCTTGGGCAGCTGAAGGGGCATCGCGTGGTACGGCGGCGACATCAGGAAGTTGATGCTGTGCGCCCGATTGTGGAAGGGCTGGAGGTAGCTCCACATGGCCGGCAGCACCGTGTGCTGGGCCAGATACGATGGCGAGTTGTCCTCGTCGTACTGCTCGCGCTCTCGATCCACCGGCAGCTCTTTGCCTAGAAGGATGAAATCAATGGAGGTGTTTATATAATGGAAAAACTTCAATTATCTCTATGGACAAACCTGTCATCAGCCGATAATAGCCGGATAGGACGAGCGAAAACTCGCAGGCGTCTCGATCCTCCATCGAGAATTTGATCACACGCTCGCCGTGCATGAATATGGCAACGCTGCAGGTGACGTCGTCCTCGCGGTGGACGATCACATGGCTGAAGTCTTCGATCGCCGATATCGGTTGTGGCTGAAGGGGGGAAGAGAGAGAAGAGATTGAGTGAGTAATAAGAAATATATAGAAAGAATGAAAGTGAAAAAATAGAGTGAAAGGGAGAGAGTGAAAGGACGGGAGTGAAAGGACAAGAGTGAATTCACGAGAATGAAAGGACGAGAATGAATGGAAAAGATTGAAAGGAAGAGATTAATAAGAAGTGAGTGAACGAAAGATATTGAATAGAAGAGAGTGAGAAGAAAATATTGAATAGAAGATGTTTATAGAAATAGATTGAAAGGAAGAGATTGAAATTAAGAGATTATAGAAAGATATTGAAAGCAGTGAGTGAAGGGAAGATATTGAACGAAAAAGAATGAAAGGAAGAAATTTAAAGACAGATATTGAAGTAAGAGATTGGGTGATTAGGACGAGATAGAGCGTTTTGAAAAGATTGAACGGAATATTTAAAAGGAATCTTTATTGAATGGAAGAGATTGAGAGAAAAATCCCTCCACTTACAACTGAGTTGCGAACGCTGGAAATTTGGCTCAGGCCGAAGCGTGGACTGACTAGGAGGACGCGTTCGACTCCCTCTCTTTGGTTGGTGCTGAAGCATTTGGCTCCGTAGCTCGGCAGCCCAGCGATGATGTCCAAATAATGAAGCTTGGCCTGCAAGAAAGAGACAGGAATTACATACACCTTCAGTGCAAAGGTTTAGGTTGTGGACTCACCTGCAGCTGGGTGAGAACCTTAGCCGAGGAGCCCGTCATCTCGGCGTTCAACTTGAGGAAATGCGAGACGAGTCGTCGCAGCTCCTTCCGCTTCATTCCCTCGAACAGAGAGGCGGGCACGAAACGCTCCAGGCCGAACTCACGTCTGTAAAAGAGGCGGAGGAGAAGGAATAATTGGAATCCTTAAATTGATACTTGAACAACATCAACAAGTGACACTCACTCGACAATTTTCACCGTCAACTTCGACGGTGACACGTTGTTTGCCAACGCATGTTGGTGCATATGCAAGGCGGCCAGACGTAGGGCAACCTCGGGCTGCAGCTCTGGTGCGAATCGCTCTTGTGTGACGTCATTGCAGCATTGCATGTACAGATAGTCGAGTGCGTTAAGGTCCCTTTGGGCCAATTCCGCCGCGGAAATCGGGACAAAGGTCACGCGAAAAAGGCAACGAAGTTTGTGGGCACCCGGACGAGCCGCAATCTGCAATGGAAAAGAGGAGAGAGTGATCAAAATAAGATATTTACTTTTTGACACATTTTATATTTTTGAAAAATTTTATATATTTTTTGAAAAAAATTAATATTTATGGGAACTTTTTTTTTTAATATTAATTCTTTTGAAAAATTAATATTTTTTGAATATTAGAAATTTTGTGGAAAATTTAACATATATTTAAAAAATACGAAAAATTTAATAATTAAATTAAATATTTATAAAAATTTGATATTTTTGGAAAAATTAAACATTTTTTAGAATGGAATATTTTTTGATAAATTTAATATTTATTGGAAAAATTTAATATTTTTTGAAAAGATAAATATTTTTGAAAAAAAAATAATACATTATTTTTTGGAAAAATATATTTGTAAAAAACTTTCTATTTTATTAATAATTGTATATTTTTGAATAAATTAATATTTCTGAAATATTTTATATTTTTTGAAAAATTTTATATTTTCGAAAAAATATATTCGGAATAAATAAAAACGAAAACGAATAAATATTGCGTCAATTTGGCACAACACTGCGTTGAGTACTTGTGATTATATAGCTTATGGAGTGATGACAGAATCATTTAATATTATTGTGTCATAGGATTTATAAGATTATTAGGATTATAGACACGAAATATATAGATAAATGTCATTCGGATGTCGTCATCATTATAAGACTGGTATCGACATTGTTCAAATTAATGTCTATTATGTAACAAAATCATGAATTATAGGAATACTGATTTGTGTCGGATTCATTTTCGTGATCATATGGATTATAGAAATAACGAGAAATGGACTAAATAGATCTGAAGAATGATATGACGATTATCAAATTCGTCATATCGATTATGAAACTTAATACGGATTTCAGAAAAATTAAATGAATGAAAACAATGAAGAAAATCAAGTGGGATAGAAGTAAGCATTCAATTATGAACTGAATACTCACTCGTGCCAGCGACTCCTCCGGGTCGAGGAGAGTGAGCTTGTTGCGTCGCAGACTCTTCACGTGCTCCAGGACGAGGCTGCACAGCTCCCCGGTGGCCAGGCACAACTTGTCTAGCAGAGAGGTGACCACGTCCTAAAGAAAAAATACATGTCAAACTTAGAAGAGAGAACTAAAAAGAAAGATAGATTGAAATTTACCTGGACAGTGGTGGTGGCGTCGTATTTGAAGGACTTCGTCTGCCCGTTCTCGAGGAACACCTTCAGCACATTCGCCATGGGCGGCACGCAGATGTCGCCCAGTGAAAATGCCGATGGCTAGAGAAGAGAGAGAGAGAGAAAATGAGATAAATACATTTATAGTAAAGGAAGTGATTGTAAATAAAAAGATGGTGATGTGATTTAAAGGAAGTAATGGTAAATCAAATTTTATTAAATATATTGATGGTAAATGAAGTGTAGATGGTAAAGGAAATGATGGTAAAGAAGGGAATGATAAAGGAAGCGGTAAAGGAAGTGATGGTAAGGAAAGTGATGGATAATCAGTTGACCATTCCATACCGGAAACAGCGGTGCTCCATTGACGCAGACGCTTTCGGCAAAGCGCACGCGACTCGGTCTCGAACGCAACTTGGCCCTTTTGCCCGCCGAGAGCAGCGTCGACTTGCGACCGGGAACGAAGGTGTGGGCCGGCTGACAGACGAGCAGCGTCACTTGAGACTCGCAGGCACGAACCAGCTGGATGACATGATCGCGTGGAGCCTCCTTCACGTCCTCCCCATTGACGGCTAGGATCTGATCGCCCGGTTGTAACTGAAATGGGTTCAAAAGTCCAATAAAGAGTCAAATCAAGGATCAAAAACAAAGGTTGAATCAATTAGATTAAAGAATCAAAGTATTCTGAGAAGATTATTCAATGTCATACCTTATTCATACTTGGTCCACCGTCGGTGACGAATCTCACTATCACAGGTCGTTCGCTGCCGGCCACAAACCCAAAGCCCAACGTCGGACTTCGCTCCAACACAGCAACACGTGGCTCCGGCGGATTCTCGTCCCATCGCACGCTCTCGGGAGCCTCGTACGTTGATGTCTTGTTTATGTGACTGCGAGAGAGAGAAGGATAGAGAATGAGGGAGATGAATCCGTGGTACGTGTTAATGGTAGATTGCGACTACGTTACCATTTCGAAACACTCACTTTATGTAGTAGGATCTGCCCTTGGAGTCGATGGCTCGCTCCCAGCCGTACGGAAGCTGCTCGCTCCGACTCCAGTCCTCGCACGATGGCAGCCATCCTGAGGTCTGTGTGAGGTGGCTAAAATAAAGAAAGAGGAAGAGGAAAGAAAGAGAAAAATATGTGAGTGAGATAGTGAAAAAATTGAGAGAGAGAGCGGGCGACCTTCCCCTGCATGACTTCTGATTGCTCAGAGTTTTTTCGTCTCGGGTTCATGGTTCAGGAAATCACAATTCATCAACGGGATTTACGCGAATCCACGAGCATGGAACCCTTGTCATACGTGAAGATCTCACTCAGATAAATTCCCCTCTGTCTCGGTGGAGCCCCCTCCAGAATCCCCTACCCCCGTATCTCTCTGGCTGTCGGCTTCGCTTCATTTAGATTTGATTAAAACCAGACCGAAGGCATTCAGGCCAATTGAAGCATCCGCAGAGGGTGGGATCTCAATAGCCCTATCTCTCTCGCTAGCACCAGAAGAGAGCGGCAACAACACGTGGATCAACAAAGATACCATAGTAGCAACAACAACGGCCGCGGCGCAGATGAATTCAGTGGAGTGCAAAATAATTGCATTAAATTGTCTGAAACCGAGACTGAACTGAATTGAACACAACAAAGATAGAGAGAGTGATAGAGAGAGAGAACACAAAAGCGAGAGCGAGATGGGGTAAACCGACTAACTAAAAGGGAAGGCCATAGAGTAGAGGGGAAAAGAAGGAGGTGGAGGCGATTGTGGAAACCATAGTGCATTTTGGATAATTAATTCCATTTTCACCATCATCTGCTCAATAAAGTGTAAAATTATTTAATCAAAACTATGAATGGAGACAAGAGACAAGCAAAATGGACACAGTGAAAGAGGGAGAGAGAAGTATACTCAACCTAAAGTGTCAAAGGATTTGTCAAATGACTGGCCAATTAATGCACCTAAGGATTAATTAAAGGATGTACTAGAGGTTGACCAAAGTTAAGCAAAGAGCAATGGATGGACTGAAGGACAAACGAAAGGGTGAACCAAAGGACGAACGAAGGAGTTGATAAAAGGACGAACTAGAGGTTGGACAAAAGGATAAACCGAAATATGAAACACAAAATAAATGAAAACCTCCATTAAATTATGAATAAAGAACTAAATAAAGGCAAGGCGATAGGCTGAATCAAAAGATTGTCCATAGACCCAAAGTTTACATTAGGAATATACAAATTGATAGAGGAAACTACGGGCAATAGAATTAATAAAATTATGAACCAATAAATGGACCGAAACTATACGAAAATATCGACCCTAAAGACACACACGTCTGATAAAAGAATCCAATAAAACCACAAGTGATTACGGAAGCACTGAACCCTAAAACACGAGGCTGTCAATGGACATGACATTTTCAATTGCCCGTACCAGGCCAATTGCCCGTACCATAACATGGCCAGTGGCCACAAACGTCCCACCAGTTTAGAAATACCTCCTGCTAGACTCCCCGGAGGCGGTGAAACGGAAATTAACCAACAGCATCCGCCTACACAACTCGATTTGAGTCTGTTCGACTCAGTTCGATTAAGTTGGGTTGGGTTTAGTTCGACCCAGTTCACTGAGACTTTGATTCAATGGCGACTCCCTCGAGCCCGACGAAGCCGACCCCGCCCGCCTCTAGGGGTCCTTTGGCCCCTCTTCCGCCCCACTTACTTGCAGTAGTAGAGACGTCCATCCTTCCCGACGTGCACGGTCCAGCCTTCCTTGAGACGGCACTGCAGTGACTCCAAATGTCGATCGATTTCTTCCCAATTTCCGCTGTTGGCCAAAAGCGTTGCGGCCGCTGTTGTTGCTGCAATGGTCCCAGTTGTTGTTGCA
Organism: Coelopa frigida; assembly: GCA_017309665.1. Taxonomy (NCBI): domain Eukaryota; kingdom Metazoa; phylum Arthropoda; class Insecta; order Diptera; family Coelopidae; genus Coelopa; species Coelopa frigida. Next base: position 27,730,010 of record CM029561.1, read on the forward strand.
ATTGTTGTTAATGGCAATGCTAGTGGTTGTGATGTCTTTATTAGTGATGTTGTTGTTGTTGTTGTTGTTGTCTCTTGTGTGCTATTGCAGCTGTTGTTGTTGTGTCCCAAAAATGTTATTGGATATGATGTTGGGTTTGCTGTTGTTGTTGTTGCTTCTGTCAAAATGCGGTCAGTTCCGGTTTCGCTTTGACTTCCGGGCGATGTCGTCGTTGTTGACAATGTGAAACCATTTTCCGCTTTCGCTTGTTGTTGTTGGTGTTGCTGCTGTTGTTGTTGTAGATGTTGTTGTAGTTGTTGTTGTTGTTGGACTGTCGCTTGTGGCAGGGACAATTGAGGCGATGAGGTTCTTGTCAGAAACGGAACCTTCTGTGTGCTCTGCAGTGGATGAACATCGCTATTTGAACGCCCCGAAGGCAGGAGCATCGTTACAGATCATTCGCTAAAAGGACAAAAAAAGAAGAAAATAAGACGTTAGTTCGGAAAGAACCACAGTGAGAAAAGCTTTTATATTAGTGCTATTTTTCTTCATCATAATATTTCTTTATCTCCCACTATCAATATCCACTATCTTCATCATTATCTTCAATATCATCTTACATTTGGGACAAGCAATTCATTATCATCATCTTCTTAAATAACATCGCATTCAATCTCATCCCTTTCATCATATTCTTCATGAACTTCTTCATCTCCTTCTTCAAACTAAACATCTTTAACCAAATCTTCTTCAATCTAATAAACTTAATCTTATTCTTCTCTCCTACATAGTATTCTTCAATCTCATCATCTTCGCCAACTTCTTGATTATCGCCTTCCTCTTATCATGAATATCATCTTATACACCATCATCAGTTCATCAGTACCATACCATCTTCGTCATCACGTTCTTCTTCATTATCTTCATCACCATCACCATGAAATGTGGAGGCTGTCGTGGTTATCGAAAGGACAGTTGAGAACAGAAAGGGATATCCGGATTGCCTTTTTCACGCTTGATTTCGCTCCCACGGACCCGAGGCCAAAAGGAACGAAATGAAAGGAGAAGACAGGAAGAAAATGGACTAAATCAAAGGGAAGAAGAGAGTGCGAGGAAGACTTGCGTCGAGCATTTAAATAAAGGGGTCTCCCATGAGGTTGGTCCATCGGTTCATGTGGTTAATGATATGGGTGTGGCGAGCCATGTAAGAGGAAACGTTATATCTTGGGAGGAGACAAGAGCGAGAGAAAGAGAGTGAAAGAGAGATACGAGAAGGAGAGACAGCGGATGTGGCATCGTTGACTAAGCGGCAAGGTGGAGACGAAAGGGCCGTGGGGAGGCAAAAACGATAGGGTGAAAGTGATATGTTTGGTAGTAGTTCGCGCAAGAATATAGAAGTCAATCTCTGAAGTACTCTAAAGGCTGACGATCAATGACGATAAGATGTCGATGTCGATTGGCGAAGGTGGGAAGGGACAGAGTAGGAGATGTGGTATTAGGCAGAGGAATAGCAAAGAGTGGAAGAGAAGAAGAGGTAGAGGAAGGGGAAAAAGCAAACCGCCGGAATGTCTGCGGTGACCAAGCGAAAAGAGATTCCATTACCACCATAAACCTCAGGCTTCTGTTTATGGCCTGACCGGAAGGAGTGGGGAAGAGTATCGAGTAGAGAGAGAGAGAGAGAAGAAAGAGATACAGGGGAAGAAACCACAGGGGGCGCTTTTATGGAACGGATTAATGAAGGATGGAGGAAAGGAATAACTAAATTAATGAACGAATGGATTGAGTAAGACAGAGACTATTTGGAAGAAATTTGTAGTGTCGAAACTGTTGGATAGAAAGTTCTTAATGTGGTATAACTTTATTATATTGGGTCTTTTGATGAAAAAGGAAGAAGGTCTAAAGGAACAAATTGTCACAGAGATCAGAAATTTGAAAAAGGGATTAAAGGGCTCTTGAGTGTGAAAGACTACTCGAAATAGATGAAAACTAAACTAATCTAAATGGTTATTAAATAAATGAAAAGTTCTAATAGGAAGAATTTCCTTTGGACAAAAGGTTTTCCCGAGCGGTTCCGGAGTTGTTTTCATGAACTCACGAGTTTACCAAATTTATTTGGTTATCACTTATCACAACAAGTCCTCGAATTGACGTCGCATGAGAACAAGTGGGAGAGAGAAGAGAGAGAGGGAGAAGAGTGTGAGAGAGATGAGTGCGAGAGAGAAAAGAGTATGTGAGAGAAAAGAGGGTGAGAGAGAAAAGAGTGAGAGAAAAAAAGTGCCAGAAAAACGAGTGACACAAAAACGAGATAGACATTAAAAATATTTAATATAATCTACTACAAACACACGCACACTTGTGCATTCAATTGTCCCCATGTCTCCCACTTCTTCTCCTTCTCGCTCCAGCAAGCTCAATCGCATTCTTCGCCATGTCTGCAGACACTTGAGAGCGACGAACGTTGCGAGTGCCAAACGTCACAATGCCAAAACCGACCGACCCCGTTGTCTAACCTCTTTCCGCCCCACATGCCCCGCCCCCATTCCACATTGGCGTCAAGTGCAAAAACAAAACCCGCTCAAACGTTATTCACCATATGTCGTTGAAACTTCTTCTTTTTTGGTCCGTCGACTCGTTGTCGTTTGTGTCGGTGTCGTTCGTGTTGTTCGCACAGACAACTTCTAACATTTTTCCATTTCATACTTTTCTCCATGTTTTCATCTCTATTTTTCCATATATTTTTCATTATATTATTTTTTCACAATATTCCTTTTCATTATATTTTCTATACTTTTTCACTAGATTTAATATCCTTTTCCACCATATTTTCCATATAGTTTTTTACTATATTTTCCATCTGGTTTTGTAATATTTTCACACTAATTTTTCACTATAGTTTCCGTTTATTTTCCCCTATATTTTATATCTATTCTTCACTAGATTATTCTTTATTTTTCATTAAATGCTCCTCCTATTTTTCATAATTTCCTTTGAGCTTGTCTTTATTATACATAGTTTTCTCTGTTTTTTCATTGTCTTTTCCTAATTTGTATGTTTATATTTTATTCGTTCTTGTTTTTCAAGTTTATCTGTTCTTTTCAAAGTGTAATTTTTTATCCATTTTTTCTACTATTTATTTTTAAAATTGTTCACCCTTTATGTTTTTTTTTATCTTTAAACTATTTTTCTAGTTTTTCTGTTATTTAATATCCCTCTGATTTTTCTTCCCTTTTTCATTGCTAGTTGTTAGTCTCCAGTAACTTTATTTTTATGTAAATTTATTGTGTAAAAAAATTTCTTATCTCCTTTTTTTGTGATTTTCTGAAAGTTTATGTGTTAATTTTTTCTATTCTCTGTTACAGATATTTTTTGTTATGATAATTCTCATAACTTTTTTATTTTTTTTATTATTTTATATTTTTTATGTTACATACTATATTCCTGTATTTTATTTTTGAAAAATTCTTCTCTAGTTTTTCATTCATCCGACAAAAAAAACCATCACAGAAACATGTTCGAAGTATGTTGTTGGAAGAGAAAGAGAAAAGAATGAGAGATAGGAGAGAGACAGAGGTAGAGGAGCCTCCTTTCTCTTATGTCTCCTCCTTCACCATCTCCTCCTCTGCCTTCCATTCCAACGTCCTTCACCTCGTACATATCATCTTCACTGGAGGAGCAGTGTGGAGCATGGTCAAGTTTGGAGTGGTTGCACTGGAACTCTTGACTGCAACAGCAACATTAATAGAGCCGGAGAGTGAAAGAGAAAGAGGGTGAAAGGGAGAGAGAGATAGTGTGAAAGGCTGAGGGGGAAAGGGATGGGGTGAAGAACATGGAGCGATGGACGATGGTCTCTGAGAAACACGATGCGTTGTGCGTGTTACAGTTTGTGAAGCATACAAAATGCTGTCGAAGGAGAACGAGGAGGAGGAAGAGAAGGAGAAGAAGAAGGAGGAAGAGTAGGAGAGGTGAAGACCGAAGAAGACAGAGAGTGATGGGGAGCAAGTGAACTGTTGGCCAGTGGGGCGACGAATGAGGTCGATGGAGCAAGGGGGACAGGAACAATCGTTGTCGGCCAAATGATTTGTGTCAACAGAGATGTAAGTCTTCGATTTAGGAACATCGCATGCGAATGGGAGTATTATAAAAGGGGAGTATTATAAAGGGGACCGACCCCGTTGTCTAACCTCTTTCCGCCCCACATGCCCCGCCCCCATTCCACATTGGCGTCAAGTGCAAAAACAAAACCCGCTCAAACGTTATTCACCATATGTCGTTGAAACTTCTTCTTTTTTGGTCCGTCGACTCGTTGTCGTTTGTGTCGGTGTCGTTCGTGTTGTTCGCACAGACAACTTCTAACATTTTTCCATTTCATACTTTTCTCCATGTTTTCATCTCTATTTTTCCATATATTTTTCATTATATTATTTTTTCACAATATTCCTTTTCATTATATTTTCTATACTTTTTCACTAGATTTAATATCCTTTTCCACCATATTTTCCATATAGTTTTTTACTATATTTTCCATCTGGTTTTGTAATATTTTCACACTAATTTTTCACTATAGTTTCCGTTTATTTTCCCCTATATTTTATATCTATTCTTCACTAGATTATTCTTTATTTTTCATTAAATGCTCCTCCTATTTTTCATAATTTCCTTTGAGCTTGTCTTTATTATACATAGTTTTCTCTGTTTTTTCATTGTCTTTTCCTAATTTGTATGTTTATATTTTATTCGTTCTTGTTTTTCAAGTTTATCTGTTCTTTTCAAAGTGTAATTTTTTATCCATTTTTTCTACTATTTATTTTTAAAATTGTTCACCCTTTATGTTTTTTTTTATCTTTAAACTATTTTTCTAGTTTTTCTGTTATTTAATATCCCTCTGATTTTTCTTCCCTTTTTCATTGCTAGTTGTTAGTCTCCAGTAACTTTATTTTTATGTAAATTTATTGTGTAAAAAAATTTCTTATCTCCTTTTTTTGTGATTTTCTGAAAGTTTATGTGTTAATTTTTTTCTATTCTCTGTTACAGATATTTTTTGTTATGATAATTCTCATAACTTTTTTATTTTTTTTATTATTTTATATTTTTTATGTTACATACTATATTCCTGTATTTTATTTTTGAAAAATTCTTCTCTAGTTTTTCATTCATCCGACAAAAAAAACCATCACAGAAACATGTTCGAAGTATGTTGTTGGAAGAGAAAGAGAAAAGAATGAGAGATAGGAGAGAGACAGAGGTAGAGGAGCCTCCTTTCTCTTATGTCTCCTCCTTCACCATCTCCTCCTCTGCCTTCCATTCCAACGTCCTTCACCTCGTACATATCATCTTCACTGGAGGAGCAGTGTGGAGCATGGTCAAGTTTGGAGTGGTTGCACTGGAACTCTTGACTGCAACAGCAACATTAATAGAGCCGGAGAGTGAAAGAGAAAGAGGGTGAAAGGGAGAGAGAGATAGTGTGAAAGGCTGAGGGGGAAAGGGATGGGGTGAAGAACATGGAGCGATGGACGATGGTCTCTGAGAAACACGATGCGTTGTGCGTGTTACAGTTTGTGAAGCATACAAAATGCTGTCGAAGGAGAACGAGGAGGAGGAAGAGAAGGAGAAGAAGAAGGAGGAAGAGTAGGAGAGGTGAAGACCGAAGAAGACAGAGAGTGATGGGGAGCAAGTGAACTGTTGGCCAGTGGGGCGACGAATGAGGTCGATGGAGCAAGGGGGACAGGAACAATCGTTGTCGGCCAAATGATTTGTGTCAACAGAGATGTAAGTCTTCGATTTAGGAACATCGCATGCGAATGGGAGTATTATAAAAGGGAGCGAGGGAGGCTTTGGTAATGCCAATAAATACAAAAAATAATATTATTATGAAAAGAAGAATTTAGAAAAAACAATAACTAAACTAGCGCACCGGGGTCGCTTCGCTCCCCCGGTTTGCCTGGTCCACCCAGGCAAAATCTGTTAACTTCGGCCAGGCCGAAGTTTACATACCCTACACCCTGCATACAACGTTTATTAAAGGAAAAAGAGTGAATTTCTATCAATAATTAGTGAAAATGCATCATTACACTTCAATGCTATTAACTCCATTGTGCGATTTTCACAACTGTGGCCTCTTTCAAAGAGAAATTATATATTTGAAGCTATTTTCGTATTCCAAACACGATTATACCCTTTTTGTGTCGATTGTCTAATCTATGAATAAGAGTGAAGTTAGGAATCTTATAGGGGCCCATGTTTCTACAAAACGAAGTAGTTCTGGTGTTTGCAGCATTGTGCCATTGCTAATATCTTGAAAGTGCGAATAAAAGCTCAGCAATTTATGGAAGAATAATTGAATCGATGATTTTTTGTGTGCCATAAAATCATAATGTGCCTTTAGTTGCTTTTCCTATTTTAGATGTTCATTTCAATGCAGACAAAATCTGATTCAACAACAGACTTGGGAGGGTAGAAATTTTCAACAATATAAAGTCCAGAAGTACTTGCTGCGCTACTATAAGCAACATATAGTGCCGCGTGATTGATTCCACTTTGAAGATGAACAGCCATTTGGAAATATGTAGCTCCCTGACTTTTGTGGATTGTGATCCCATCAGCAGGGATTGTATTCTCTCAATCGTCACCTGCTCATTACGTTTATATTGAAAAGATATAATCAATTTTTATGGGCGTCCATTGAGGTTCAGTTGGATGTGGTCTCTTTCTTCTTGGATTCACTCCCACCTTTCATCAGCTAATAACATCCATAAAGTAGTTGGATTTCTTGTAGATCTACGATTTTGTATGGAAGGTGCTCGTGTCCTATAAGAGATATTTTCCATTTGATTCTTGGGAACTCTTAGTAGCAATATTTAATCTAATAACTGTCTATATGGTTTACCATATCCAACATTGAGCTGTAGCTTTTGAGCTGTAGCTTGTCAATTTTTAGTATGTAAACTGGTATCGGTGGTACATGATCAGACGCAAAAATTCATCTCTATATATACCATAGTTTATCATATATACCATATTCAACTTTTGCGTTATATGGGAGGGCGATGTTATCCATTTTTGACTTGTAAACTCGTATGAGTGGAACATGACCACACACAAAACTTTATCTCGATATATACCATAGTTCACCAGATATCCCATATAAACCTTTTGCTTTATATGGGAGGTGGGCGTGTCCGATGGGCGATGTTTTCCATTTTTGCCTTTTAAACTCGTATCAGTGGAACATGATTACACACAAAATTTCATCTCGATATATACCATAGTTCACCAGATATCCCATATAAACCTTTTGCTTTATATGGGAGGTGGGCGTGTCCGATGGGCGATGTTTTCCATTTTTGTCTTTTAAACTCGTATCAGTGGAACATGATCACACACAAAATTTCATCTCGATATATACCATAGTTCACCAGATATCCCATATAAACCTTTTGCTTTATATGGGAGGTGGGCGTGTCCGTTGACCGATTACGTCCATTTTTACATACAAGTAGCTTATTAATATAGAAATACTAAATCCAAAATTTCAAGTCAGTATCTCTTACCGTTTCTTCACAAAATCTATTTCCACAGACAGACACACAGACACACAGACAGACAGACAGACGGACAGACAGACAGACAGACAGACGGACATAGCTAAATCGATTCAGGAGGTGACGCTGATCAAGAATATATATACTTTTCCATACCTACGACCTCTCCTTTAATGCGTTACAAACGGAAGGACAAAATGAATATACCCTTACCCACAGGGTGTAGGGTATAAAAATGGTGTAATGCGAACAACTAAAAGAAAAAGATCTACAACAAGTAGAACATCCAAAGCTGGAACAAGTAGAAATCAAGAACCAGAACATGACGATGTCGATGGTGAGGAGAGGAGGAGGAAGAGGAGAAGTTGAGTAAGAAGACGAGAAGCAATGGGTAAAGAGGAAGGAGGAAAAATACAAGTACGACAAATCGACCCAAAATCAAAAGATGTTTGTCCCAAATCGCCGGACAAAAGCCTTGGAAAAAGCATCCCAGCCACGAAGCGAAAATGAAGGCGACAACGACATAGATATCGACGACAACAACGATCACGAAAACGTTGTCGGCGAGAAGAGAACATGTCGACAACAACTCGAATCGACGACCCAGAGACCGATCGATCTATTGATCCGGTTCCGAAACAGAATCGAAATTAAAATCTTTTCAATTTGTGTTTATTTAATTGTCGCTGTTGTTGTTAAACATTCTTTGCGATTCTTGATTTTCTTGTTGTAATTGTCAGCTTTGTCATTGTTGTTATTGTTATTGTGAGCTACTTTTTTTCTCCTTTTGAATTTATTTTCTTAAGGTATTTATTAAAAGCTCTTTTGTAGGCAGTCGGCTACTGACGAGCTCTGGTTTTCATTTTTTTTGCCAACTAAGGGAGATCAGAGGAAATAATTTTGTAAAGTAGCACAATTGAGAAGTATCTCAAGGCTTTGAAGTAATGCAAAGTCTATAAGAGTCTTAAAGTTTAGAATTATCTAAGTTTGTTCAAGTATTTCAGCATATATCCGATTTCCATTTTCCGATCTAAAATATGGGAAAGAATTGAATTCACGAATGCTTTTATTTTATTCTCCGGAAATTGAACAAATCCATACACAACAAATTGAACAATTTATGGAAAATAATTGCGAGGAATAATTTTCGAGGAATAGTTTATTCCGGAGAAGAACTCCTTAATCAAAGTTTCTCTAGTTTCTGCGCAATTCATCTTTCTCGCTCTAATTTTTCTCGAGACTTTTCCTTTTGATGATATCATGAAAGAAAGAGAAAGAGAGAGTTCTTTCTCCTTCCCTATCTCTCTTTTTCTACCACTCTCTTTCTCACCTTCTACCGAACCAAGAACCTTGAAAAAACATCAAAACTTTTCGCTGAATCCCGAGCTGGATGAAAAGTTTCTCAACTATGCGAAGTATCTGAGTTGAGCTCAAAGAAATGTATTTCATCGCACGAGTATCTATAAATCTTCGTGCACAGAAAGTATCTGGTGTCATTTGTAAAAAGCAGGGGTCTCGATTACCCGGGTATCGAGTAACCCGGGTTACCCGGGTTACTCGAATACCCGGGTAATACCCGGGTATGGCATTACCCGGGTAATAGCCAATACCCGGGTAATAGCAATACCCGGGTAATAGCCAATACCCGGGTAATAGCCAATACCCGGGTAATAGCAATACCCGGGTAATAGCTAATACCCGGGTAATGCTACCCGGCCTTTCATTACCCGGGTAGCAGGCAAAGGACGATATGAGCCTTTCGAGTGTTAGAAGCAGAGGTCTCGATTACCCGGGTATCGAGTAACCCGGGTACAAAGTAGGGCTCTCGATTTCTACCCGGGTAGCTAGCATTACCCGGGTACCCGGGTAATACCCGGGTATGGCATTACCCGGGTAATAGCAATACCCGAGTAATAGCCAATACCCGGGTAATAGCTAATACCCGGGTAATAGCCAATACCCGGGTAATAGCCAATACCCGGGTAATAGCTAATACTATGGTAATGCTACCCGGCCTTTCATTACCCGGGTACCCGGGTAACCCGGGTAGAAATACTATGGTAATACTATAATACTATGGTAATGCTACCCGGCCTTTCATAACCCGGGTACCCGGGTAACCCGGGTAGAAATCGAGAGCCCTAGTAAAAAGTGACATCGGGTGCGTTTTACATGCGAAATTTGTCACAAAAAATGAAATGATGGAAAACGGAAATACCAAAAAAATATCAAAAAGCGATCACATAAGAAACAATAACAAGCTGGCTGGGAGGCAACAACAAGTTAAGGAACAACAACAAGTTCAGATTCAACAAAAACATAGTCGGCAACAACAATAACTAGCGTCTTTTCGAAAATAATTAAGTTCCCCAATTGTTATTCATCCTTGAGCTTCGCTTGGAAGAAATGCTCAAATAAAGTGAGGAGAAGAGGGCGGGTGAAGGAGAGCGAAGAAGTAGGAGAGAGGGCGATAAAGAAAGAAAGTAAAATGTTTATTGTATTTCATGACTTTGCTCTACATTTCTTCCCACAATTTCTGACCCAATGAGACACTCTCACTCATTATTCGTTCTTTCTTACTATTTCTAGTTGTCTCTCACTCACTATCGTTGTTTTATACTAACTCTCGTACCCTCTCTCACTCTTTTTGTTGTCCTTACTCACTCTCACCCTGACTCCTTCTCGTTTGTTCTCTTTCTACTTGGTCCTTTGATAACTTTTTAGTTTCCTCAGTTTTTAGTAGAAGCTCCCCAACGGTCTCTCTGAATCACTCTCCTTAATTTCGAACTTGTCTTCTCGATCTGGACCCTTCGCCTTTGTCCCTGTCTCTTTCCCTCCTTCGACACTGTTCTGTTTCTCATAGCTCTTTATTTATTTTTCCTCCTTGTCTCTTGGTTCTCCACCATATTTATTGTGACCCCGTCTTTCGCCCCTACCTTCTTCTCTCTTTCCCCTTTCAGTTTTTCTCGCTCTCTCTTTCCCTCATCCCTCCTTCGCCCTCTCTCCACCACTCTCACTTGGCCCTGTAGAGCCGTTCGGTAGTTTCTTATTTTGTGCGGTTGTGAACGTGATTTTCGAGATGTCACGCAGCGGGCCAACGTGCTGCGACTGACTAAAGCGCAAAATACAACAACCAATACAACAACAAAAACCACAAATAATAACGATAAACAACAAAAACAAATCCAAAAACAACAATAATAAAAATGTGTATGAAGAATAACAACATCGTTGACTGCAACAATAAAAGTAACAACAACCACAACACGAACAACAACAAAAACAAATCGACCACTAACCATGCCAATAACAACGCCAAAATTACTCCAAGTCGAAATAAAATAAATTGTTCGCTCGTCCATTGAATTCAATTGGATGGATAGAAAGAAGGAGGGAGAGAAGAGAGAGAGAGAGAGAGAGAAGGGAGCCGAATGAAAAGGGAAAAGATGGAGGAGAAGGAAAAACAAAAGAGATATGTGGTCAAAAGTTGGGTGGGAGGAGCAGGAAGGAGAAGGAAAAAGAGTTTATTGAAAAAGAGAAAAAATCTGAAGTCAACGACGAAGACTGTTAATGTTCATTTAAATATGTTCATTGTATTTTTGGACTTAATGAAGTTCAAAATAACTCTGTTAAATTTATGTAATCAAATTTGCTTATTATTATTTAAATAGATTGCAAAGAAAAGAATATTTTAAAAAAAAAAAAAAAAAAAAACGACGAAGACGTGGGAGAAAGGGATGAAGAAAGACGGCAACTACAATTACAACAACAACATTGACAATTACAACAACAACATTGACAATTACAGCAATATGATTGACAACAACCATAACAATTGCAATAACGATAACGATTCCAAAATCGTACACATTGTTGGCCAAAATCATATCAGCCGAAACAACAAACAGAAACACTTACGGTTGCAACAACAGTTGTCGTTGTTGTTGTGTTTTTGTTGTTGCTGTTGATGTTGGCAACAACCACAAACTACGCTCAGTTATGCTGCTGTTGAAGTATGCAAATTGAGTCAACAATATTTGGAATCAACGTTGCCAACGTCTGACGTTTTTGGCCACTAGCGAGCGAGCGCTTTTGACCACGATTTTCAGCTGTTTTGGATTTTCTTATTTTTATTTTAGCTTTAGTTGTCTTTATTGTTGTTGTACTTTTAGATGTCTTCATTGTTGTTGTCTTTCTCCATTAAAGTGTTCGGAGAGAAGTCGTTTGTTGAATGAAAATGTGGTTTTCATTGACGAATCGAAAGATATTGGTAAGCGTCATATGGTTGTTGTAGATGTTTCTTTTGCTACTGTGTTGGTGTTATTGTTGTTGTGGTTGTTGCTGACAACGTTTCTCTTTTGGCATGAGACAATATGGTTTTTCGATCTGAAAATCCGTTTCTCACAAACCAGATCGAAGAATCAAAAACACACAGATTTCAAGTCCTGGATTAAAATCCATTATCTCAGAATTGAAATCTATGACAAATTTGTCAGAACTAGGAATCCATATTTCGTATGAAAAATTTTAGAAACCAGACTTTGGAATCAATAAAGATTCCAATTCTTGATCCATATCTCGGAACCATTTTTACAGAACTCATGATTTAAAATCAGTTCTCTGAATTCTGATCTTAAAATATAGACCTGTTCATCAAATTCAGAGTTCAGAAGAGTTTCCAAAATCCAATTTTCAAACGAAATATTCACAATTCATAAGAAACCTAATGTATAAATCAAAAACATAATATTGTAAATACTAAAATCCAAATTTCTTCCGAATTCAAGAGCTTAAAGACAGCTCCCAAAACCCCTTCTCCTACCACTTGTTACTTCTTCTTCTCTCTACATGTATCAACACAATCATTCCATCCTTCCCTCTATCCTTCTATCCATTTGTTCTTCTATCTTCCCAAAGATTCACGGACTTAGACTGTAGAGGATTTGCATCCTCATCAAGTTAACGAGAGAGATTCTGTTTATTTTTGCAATTTGTTAGTTTTTTTTTCTGTTTGGTTTTTGGAACTTCAAATTAAGACTTAGGAAACGTCAAGCTGTTAAGCTCTATTTTGTTGGGAGAAAACATAGAGAGGGAGAGAGGGGAGAAGAAATTGAATTTAAAAAAAATCCTACCAAAGCTGATGTCCGTCTCGAGAAATCCTCAAATTGGTTTAAGAACTTTGCATTTCCGAGGCCCTAACGAGGAGGAAGTGTGATAGAGGGAGAAAGGGTGTGTGAGAGAGAGGCAGGATGGAGCAGATGATCCTTGGAAACCCTTGGCAAGGGTGGGGTTAAGTGTGGGACGATTCAATGAAGTCCACTTTAGACATTGAGTTCGCAACACATCTGTGGCCATCGATTTTCCTTCCTTGCCTTTCCTTTCATTTCTTGCCTTCATTTTATTTTCTTTTGACGGAAATTATTTTGCTCCCACGCTTTGCAGCTTCCTAATGCACTAACAATTACAGTAAAAACAACAGCAATCAGAGTAGCAAAAACGACAATCACAGTAGCAACAACAATCAAAGTAACAACAACAACAATTACTACCACAACCACAATCTGACTCCAGGACGACTGCAAATGCACAACCATTGACGGCTCTCTTCTCTCCATCTCACTCGCACATCACACTCCATACATATATATCATGAATTCTAAATAAATGTGTCTGCTTGTGTGTGTGTGAATATATATAGTATACGAGAGGATAGATCTAATAAACCATAAAAGCGTTAAATTCGAAAATCAATATCGAGGAATATAACTTGGAGAGAGTGAGGTGAGGGGGAAAGAGAGAGGGAAAGAATGTGGAAAAGAGAGAGGGAAAGAAAGAGGATAAAGAAGAGAGAGAAGAGAGGGACTGAGGAGTAAAGAAAATAAAAGTGAGTGAAGGAGTGATACTTGAGGGATAGAAAATAGAAAAAGAGAGAAATAAGGACAGGAAAGAGAGACAGAGTCGAAGGACCCATTGAAGCCAAGAAAACACAGCCGTTGGAAGCCTCAAGCTTTGGGATTTGGCGATCGAAAGAGATGGAGAGACGGTGGGAAAATCCCAGCCGAAAGAGAGCGAAGCTGGATAATGTGATAGGACGACCTAGAGAGAGAAAGAAAGGGAGATATAGAGAAGGTTCTTCATTTGGTAGAAGGAAGGCTAGCGGAGGTCGTTCGGTCTGCTGGAAGAACGAGCGATGGGTGGGAGAGAGAGGGGGAGAAGATGGAACGGAGTTCGCTCAATGTTCGGTAGGTCACTAGGGGGAGGTCGGGGGGTGGACAAGGATGCGAAAGGTTGCCGACAGGTCGTCGTTTAGTCGGCCGTCGTTCATTCGTTCAGTCGGTCGCGTCCTCATCGTTTGTTTTTTTGTTATGTTTTTTTCCCTTGGCAACGCTGGCGCGCCTCGTCAGGAGTCCAATGAAGGACGACAAGTCCTCGTTGGCTGTTGGGAGATTTTCCAATTTGCTGTATTATTTCAAGAGTCTCGTTAATTTCTCTCCCTTTTCCGGCCCGCGCCCTCTCATTCATTGCCTCTCTGGCTCTTTTTAACGCTTTTTGGCTTTGCTCTTGTTCCGTGGAAGCTTCGCATATGTTTTTAATCCATACGTAAGTGTTCTATGCTTACATATCTACGGACATATGTGTGTATGTGCATATATTTGTATTTGCATATATTTGTATGTACATAAATGCATATGTATGTAATTTTCTCAATAGGCATGTGTTGGTGTGTGTTTTTGTAGTTTTAGCATTTTCCACGTAACGTCATTTCAAAGGAATTCACGTTTATATTAGCGGCATTTCCTTTATATGTGAAATATATATGTGTTTGTGTGTTAATGTGACGGGTGGATGGTGTTGGTAAGAGCAGGCTGACATGTGTTTGTATGTATATTGCTGTCTCTTTCCCTCTATTGGTAAGAGGGTGCTTGTGTGCATCACTAATTGTGTCAAGGAGTTTATTTGCGCCATTAACTGTAGAGGAAAGAAAACAATAGCAACAACAACAGCAACAAAAAGAGGAATAATAACAACAACAAGTACAAGAGGAAAAACAATAACAACAACAAGAGGAACAACAACAACAGCAGCAATAATAATAACGACAACGTAACGTAAGGAAAATAAAAGCAAAACGCTAAATGTGATCGGTAAACGATGCCAGGTGTCATGAGAATGAGAGAGAGAGTGAGTGAGTGAATCGTCGACGTACATCAACAACAACAACAACATCAGTACCAAACAGCAATAACAGTAACAACAACAGCAACACTAATCACAATAACAACGACAATAGAAGGAAAAATAAAACAGTTGCTTGATAACAACAGTTGCGATTTTTGTTCTTCTTCATTATTGTTCTTCTCAATTCTCAAAATGTACCTTTTGCAGCATGTTTTCGTAGCGTGTTGTGTTCTAGCATGTTATTGTAACTTGTTGTTGGGGCATGTTATTGTCACATGTTGTTGTAATTTGTTGCAACTTCTTCTTTGGATGTAAAAGTTATTTGTTTTTGCTAAAGACACCTCTGTCGTTGTTGTTGTAGGCAGCTTATTGTTGATTTTGTTGTACAGTTGTTGTATCACTAGTCGTTGTACTTGTATTTTTCGTTGTACTTGTACTTGTCGTTGTTGTTGTCATTAGTATATTTCTACTCTTAATGATTTGTTTACATTCATGTTGAGATTTTCGCGATTACGACTCACTCTGAGATAATGAAGTGTCAAATATTCTTGTTGTTTTAGTTCATTTGCGAAAAATGATTCTCTCTCTTAATAATAGTATTTAGTTACACAATCAAAAATAATCGAACCCTCTTTAACATCTGTTTATACCGGGGTTAGAAAAGGTTTCGCCGGCTTCATTTGTGAGCCTATGAGTTTATGATTATTTAACGAAGCTTAACAATTTGTAATTCATTATTATAATTTATTTATTTTTTTTTTTTGCTTTTTTATTATTATATATTTTTTTCAATGGTAGGTATATATAATAAACAAGCATTTATTAAATTGAAAAAAAATCGTTTGAAATTGGAGTACATTTTTATTTCTATGAAGTCGTTTCTGACGTGTTTCAAATATACTACAATATATATTGCAATGATCTTTAGTCTTCGAAATCGTAGTTAATGAAACTATAATCGAAATTACATCAAATTCTTACAACTACAGCTTCTGAACTCGATTACTAAGCCTCGCAGATGGTTCAATGTAAGCTCTTGTATTAAGTTAATAAAAGCATTTGATTCTTCTCTTCCTACAGAAGAAAGAATCACTTCCAAAAGAATCACTTTAATCTGAGGAAATCCTCGATCCCGCCCCAAGCCCATAACGTAAGAATCTCTACCAATCTTACAATTCTATGTTTACCATTGTTATTTTCTCAGAAATAAGAGAATGAAAATGAAACTTGATCTAGAAATGCCATTCACGTGTTTTCAGAATGTGAAATAGAAAGGTACAACACAATGGAAAGAGATGGTGATAAAGAGAGAGGGAGGAAAAGATGATTCAGACTAGATTGTGATAAATTTCTTGGTTTAATTGTCATTGTTGTTTTTGTTGGTATTGTTGTCATATATTTTAATGCCCGTTATCCAACAGAGCAGTGATGTTGTCAACTGTTGTAATTAATTAGTTCGTTGCACGTCATACGAGAGCTGATTGTTGTGAATTGAGCAAAATTTATGTAAGCGAAATAAGAGATACAACAACAACAACAACAACAACAAAAAATGCAACAACATTGGCAAAACAAAATCAACAAAAATAAACAAAGCACAACAAAAAAAAAACAATACCAAGAGCAATAATAAGAGTTACAAAAAAGAAGTAGCAACAAAAACAACATTAATAATAATAATAGTAGAAAAAAATAATAAAAAGAAGAAAAATAATAAAACAGAAAAATAATAATAAACCTAATAAAATGACACAATAAAAGCAAAAATGGAATAAAATTTAAAAAATAACGAAAAAACAAAGAAAATAATAATGAAAATGAAACAAATGCAAATAATAATGAGATAATAAGAATTCAAAAGCAACAACAGCACTGGTTGTAACACGAAATGGTACCAACAACAAAAGAAAACCCGACAAAAATCGACAATAACAATAACAAGAATGACGACGACAACGACTATGACAAAAACGACAACTATAATAACGACAACAACTACTACTGTAACAACAGAAACAGCAGCAACAACAACATGAGAGACCAACAACAACGAGTCGTAGCGAATTTTAAACGAGGTCTCCATGGCAAAGGCTCAACCGAAGGGTAACCGAGGCGTGACGAAGTCGCAGACGACGAAGCCGACAACGATGGCGATGTAACGACAACCACGACGACATCGATGGCGACGTTGACGACAACGACAACCACGATGACTGGAAACCAAGTCAGTAGACAATTAAAGCCAAGATCTTCGCTTGCTGGAGACGCCATGGGAATTACAACAAAAGCAAAAATAACATAATAACAACAACAAAAACAAAACAACAATGAACAAAACAGCAATAACAAGACCACAATGAAAAAACAACATCACAAAACAACGAAATTCGACCTAAAAAGTGTACCAAAAAAATTTAAATAACAAATTTTTCTCCCTCGTCTTCTCAAAGAAGTAATAAAAAAAAAATTTGACCAAGTTTCTGAAAAAATGTTTAAAAAAAAATCCAAAAATTATATGAGAAAAAATCAAAATCACAAAAACGTCTCAAAGAATGAGGAAAAAAACAACAATAACAATAGCTACCAAAATCACAAAAAAGACACATAAATTTTGGAAGACACAAGACGTAACGAGGAGGAAAAAAAATGACAACAACAAACAAGGGCGGGCTCCACTTCCGGTGTCAATTTTCAGCGGAACAAATAAACATATACTATATATTATACTCCCCCTTTTGCCACGCCTTCCCCGCCCCTGCCGCACTATTCTACTCCACATAGTCTTTGTTAGGTGTTTTAATTTCCGAGCTAGCGAAATAGGAGGAAGTCGACATAGATGTAGATGATGATGAAGTAAAGTAGGAGGAGGTTGAAGAAGATGTTGAGGTAAAAGGAGGTCGACGAAGAAGATGTTGAGAAAAGGTAGGAGTTGAGTAAAGTAAGATGTCGATGCAAAAGATGGTGATGAGGTAAAGTAGGAGGACGTTGATGATGATAAATAGAAGAAGGTTGAAGAAAAAGGTGAGCCAAAGAAGGAGGAGAGTGGAGGTAGAATCGAAATGAGAGAACTATGGTGAGTTGGAGAAGCGACTGTGGAGAAGTTGTGGGAAGGCATTGTAGGAGAAGATGTAAGAATGATAAAGATGTGATGAGGAATAATAAGAGACGATGGAAAGAAGAGTAGTTGAAAAAGATAAGAGGAAGAATATGATAGAAGGAAGTGTGAAGTGAGGTGAAGAAGTGTAGGGGAAGTAGTGTAGTGGAAGAAGAGTAAGGGAAGAAGAGTAGTGAAAGAAGAATAGTTGAAGAAGATAAGAGAAAGAAGAAGATGGGAAGAAGACGCGTTGAAGACGATTCCGAAGATGCAGATGATGTACTTGAAAAAGCGCACGCAGTGTGAGCTGCAGGTGGGAACCAACGTCACTTTCATTGTTGTTGTTGTCACTATCGTTGTCATTTTTGTTGGGGTTGTCGTTGTCGTCTTCAACGTTGGCGGCATTATTGTTCTTGTTGTTGTCGTCGCTGTCATTGTTGTTGTCGTTGTCATTGTCGGTGCCGCTGTGAGCTAGAGTTGAATGAGTTTTCTGAAGGTGATCTCGAGTATCATGTTGTGTGGGACTAAGTGGAGTGAGAGGGGAAGTGAATGGAAGAGAAGAGGGAGAGGGAGGGGGTGAGAATGGAAGAGTAGAGAGAGAGGGGGAAGAGAATGGAAGAGTAGATGGTGATGGTAATGATGATGTAGAGAGAGAGGGGGAATGATAAAATTAGACGTACACCGATGCCGAACCCCTGGCCACGTTCCATGGAAATTTCGAACAAAAAAAACGATAAAAATAAATTTCAAAAAACAACAAGAGGAAGATATGGAGAAAAAGAAATAGAGAGATTGTGATAGAGATAGAGAGAAAGAGGGGAAAGCAAAGGTAGGTAGAGAAAAAGGGAGAACGAGGCGACCTGGAGAATGGGGCAACAAACACAAAAAAACACTCAAAAATCAAATTCGACCGCCTACGG
Organism: Coelopa frigida; assembly: GCA_017309665.1. Classification (NCBI taxonomy): domain Eukaryota; kingdom Metazoa; phylum Arthropoda; class Insecta; order Diptera; family Coelopidae; genus Coelopa; species Coelopa frigida. Next base: position 27,748,720 of record CM029561.1, read on the forward strand.
ATCCGCCAACAACAAATTCACAAGAATTTTAAGCATCCATGAAACAACCACTCACTATGAAAACTACTACAATAACAACTACCAATAACTAACAACGACCACCTACAACAACAACATCTGCACTCCATACCGATGACGACAACAACTCGACGATCCCAAAGATCAAGATCAAGCGTTTCGCCAGAAATCGGAGAAACAAACGAAATGACATACATACATATTTATATACTATAGTTTGTATATCGGTCACATTGTCTGTGTCTGTGTCCGAACTCCTTAAAGTCACACACACACACCCGCCTATTAATTATCGACACTCATACACATAAAATCAATGTGTACCACAAACAAAAAAAATCAATGTTGCTCAAAAAGAAAAAAAAAACACATTGTGGACCAAAAACAGAAATAAATAAAGACAAAAACAAGAAATTATTTTGGTGAGATTATTGTTGTTGTTGTTGTGATTGGCACGTGACGAGACCAACAGATGGTCGTTAAACCGCAAATACATAATATAACAGACATGGATGCTTGGTCGTCTTCTTCGTTTTGTTTTGCCGTCCAACGGAGGAAACTTCGAAATTTTCATCCAGACGAATTTCGAAAATATATAAAATGGACATCTAAAAACTGTTTCATATAGCAACATATATTTATGTATAATGACAACAATAACAACAACGCGACCGAAGGAAAGTCAACCGAAAAAGAATATTTTTAAACACATCGATATTTGTAAAAATAGCAGGTCGTCAGGGTCGATAGGAGAGTGTGAAAGCGAAGAGAGAGTAAGGATAAGAGTGGGACAGAGAGGGAGAGAGAGAAAAAAGAAGACTGATGTTCAGAGGGGTGGAGCATGTGGTGGAGAAAAGAGAAGGGGGTTTGTTGGAGTAAAGTGAACAAGGTGGAAAACTTCAGACAGACAAGAGCAAGCTAGCGGGAAATGTGGAAATCGTGGGTGGAAAGAAGGGCGAGAGATCAGAAGAGTAGACGGAAATGAAAGAAGGCAGAGGGGTCTGACGTCACAGTTATGACGACAATTCATATAGATTTTATTCAAATTTAGTGCTCAACGTAAAGACAATATCGAAATTAATTTGCACCACCAAATAAAATGTAATTTAGAAAATTTCATAAAGTTCAGAAAAATTGAATTCCTTGTTATTAGAAAACTTAAAAAAAGTAATAAACATAAAAAAATAACAAAATAAAAAAAATTTCAATAAATAAAAATTTAACAAATTAATAAATATTACACAAAATTTAATGCCACTAAAAAACATAATAAGTATTTTTATTTACTTACGAAAAAGTAAAAAAAAATTTAACCAAAAAAAAAAAATTAAATAAAAAACTAAAAATTAAAAAAAACTAGCAACTAGAATTACTGAAATAAAAATAAAACATACAAAAAATCTGCAATAAAATAAAAATTGCAATTATTAAATTGCCAAAAAAAATATACCTATAAAGATTGCCATAAAATTACGAACTTTGCAGAAGTAGAACAAGTAGAATAAGAATAAATTGCAGAAATAAGAGGGTTTAATAGCAACAAAAATAAAACCCTACAATTGCAATAATGATAACACTATGAGCCCCAAAGGATTCCCAAGAGACTCCAACATATTAAAAATACCACAAAGCTGTTTCCACTTCAATCACCCTCTTATGTCTCGCTCTTTAGGTCTATCTTTCTCTCTCCGTCGGTAGATAGGTTTTTCCCTCTCTTTCTCTTTCGCTTTTAATATCTTCGTTTCATTATCTTTTGAATTTCTCGGCCTCACACACTTTTCATTTTCTCTCTGTCCTTCTTCTGCCTGCCTCCATCTATCCACACCATCACTTTACATTTCCGTCTCTTTCGCTTCATTCTGTTTTCTTCTTCTCTCTCTCTTCCATTGCAAATCCTTTCCCACGCCCATGATGTGAAGTGATGTGGCGTACGAAGAAATACCGGAACGTAACCGTACCTCCTTTTCACTCAATATCTCCCTCACTCTCTATCTCTTGCACTCCTCTCTCGTTCTTCCCTTTCTCGGAGTTCATACGAGATTCGTAATGAAAAGCTTGATTTTTTTACTGATTTAAATCGATATTTTGTGGTTGAGATTATTGGTGGAGTGGTTGTTATTGTTGTTGTCGCTTGTTGGTCTATTTATTATTCCTATTATTATTATTGTTTTGTAGCAAAATTTTATTAACATAGTTGATTTTACTTGCTCATTGCGGTTTGTCATTGTAATTCCTGCTTATTTTCTTGTTTCTGCCATATATTTTCATTCACCACAACTTAGTTGGTTTTTAACTCATTCTTCTACTATTTTTAACTCATTCTTCTACTATTTCTACCCTTTTTTTTAACTATTTTTATTCAACATCATTCTACTAATTCTCTAGTTCTATTCTATCTATCTATTTATCATCCCATTCGCTGATACTTTTAACGCCTATTCACTGAATATAGTCTCTTAATATTTTCACAACATTCTCTCAATATTCGCTAATCAATCTCTCAATATCTGCTCAATATTCGCTCAATATTATTCTCTTGGTTCCATCCAACTTGGTGTCTTCCTCCAACTCTCGCTCTTTCTCACACACTCTCGTTCACACTCTTTTAACCTCGAACGTGCCGCCATAAATTTCCCTTCTCTTTCCCTCCCGACGCTTTTCATACTCTTCTCTCTCTTTTGCCGCCTCTTCTCCCCTCTGTTGTCTTCTGTTGCTTTTTGTTTGATTTTGAAATATCGACTAATTTTCATTTATTAACAAATTTTTACTAAATAAACATTTCGAAAATTGCCGAACAGAGGCGAACGAGCATGAAAAATTGCTGTGACGATAGATAAGAAGGGCAGAGGCAGCAGTCAGAGTCAACAATACAACAAAAATAACAATCAATACAATAACAATGACAACAACAATGACAATAACAATAACAATAACAACAACAATAGCAACAACATGTATAACACCAAAAGAACCATCGCAAGACCCAGCATCCAACGGAGGCGGCGGCATCCACATCACATCGACCACATGCTTCCATCACCGCCGTTCCTCAGCTTCGTCTCCCCATCATTCTCTCTGTTTCTGTGTTCCACTCTGTCCCTCTCTTTTGCCCCCATGCTCTGTCCCTCTCTGGCGATGGCCGACGTCGATGGTCTGTGGGTCGTCGTCGACGACGTTGCTCAGGGTTGAATTCGAGCGAGTTGCGATGGGAGCGGCCTCTGTTTTTTTGTGTATGAGTGTCTCTGTCTCTCCGTCCGTCCTTCAGTCTGTCTCTCCATCCGTCCGTCTCTTTCTACATCCGTCTGTCCATCCGCTCCGTCTGTGTGAAGAACGTGACTTTTTTTCATGCTAGGCTCACTCTCAAATAGCTTCCTCGCCTGGAACGTGTCTAATCTATTTAAGGATGTATTTTTCATTCTTCATTCTGCCCTGTTGGCCACTGTCACGAGGTGAACGACGAGTCAGAGAGAGAGAGAGAGAGAGAGAGAGAAGGGAAGATAAATAGAAAGAGAATGACAGAAAGAGACGGAAGAATCGGTGTGGCAACGGTATCATGTGTACGCCATGCACATCATGAGGGAAGTGGGAGCTTTAGGATTATTTTTATCGACAGTTAAAAGATGGCACGAAAATGAGTAAGAAGAAGGGAGATGGAAGAAGGGAGTGCAGGAAAGAAGGTTGAGAACAGGATGAAAGAAGAGGGTTGAAAGAACGATAGAAGAAGAACCATGAAGAAATAGAGATGATAGAGGAATGTCGAGGAAGAGAGGAAGGAAGAACAAGAGAAGATAAGTCTCTTTAGACTGTCTGGAGGTCTGTCCGCCGAAGACGTTAACAGCGAATTGAGACAGGTTAATAAGAATGGGGGTGGGGTGTAGCTTGTTAGAAACTCCTTCGATTCATTCACTCATTCATTTAGTGGACCGATCATAGGTTCATGGGGGATGCGGTTGGCAAAGGTCAGGTTGGCTGGGATGCTATTCGCAAGAAGGGTGGGATAAATGCAAGGGAGGATGGATAGCAGAATGAATGTGAGGAGGATGGTAGAAGGTGGATTAATAGTAGGATGAATGGGAGGATGAATAGAAGTATGGACAAATTAAGGAATTTATGGGAGCGTAAAATAAGAGAGTAAAATATGAAATGACTGAAAGTAGAACACAGTATACCATAGTAGTTAAAGTTACCCAAAGTAGTTGAAGTACACCAAAGTATTTCATGTAAACCAAAGTATTTCAAGTACACCAAAACAGTAGAAGTAGACCGAATTAGTTGAAGTGGACTGAAGTAGTAAAAGTGTATTTTAGATGTAGGTTAGTGCGAACGAGGATGTTAATTATGGATGCTAATAATTCGGAATACGGATCTACTCCAAAACCGAAGCTGACGAAAGTATTTTGTTAAACTTCTATTATCTTTACATTAGGTTGTTTCATTTGGGTCTATGTATGTTAGGTTCTTTAATTCAAAGCTTTTACACTAAACGATGTCGAGGGTAATTTTCTGTGTTTCTATCTCTCATTATCTTTCTCCTACAATCTGTTATTGTTGTCTGTCTCTGCAACGACATATTGTCAACGATTCGCAACTCCGGCGGGGATAAAAATATCAACTGATCCCGGAGTCAACTCAATTTATCGCGATTCAAAACCATTTTCACGCCCCCCGCGAACAAGAGAACTAGCGAGGGATTGAGGAAGATAGGGATAGAGAAACAGTGGAGAGGGTTAAATCAAACATATTTTAATAACAATAACAAAAACAACAATTACTGCAAGTACGAAGGGAGTACAAAGAGCACAAATAAAATAAAGTGAAAAAAAGAAAACGTAGAATAAATAAAAACAACAAGAGAGAACAGAAAATTAAGGGAGAAAAAGGGATTGAACAAAAACCAAAAGAAGAAGAAAAGTAGATGAAATACATATAATGAAAGAGTTGCGAAGAAAAAGACGTGAAGAAAAATATATTGAGGAAAAGAAAGAAAGAGGAAGATATAAAAAAACAAAAACGATCGGTCATGGGAGAAAAGAAGGTAGAAAACAATGAAGAAAAAAATAATGAAAAAATTGAAGAAAAGACGATGAACGAGATATACAATTCATATTTTCAATAGGAGACGAGAGGAAGAAAGGGTCCAAAAGCGACAGAGAGAGAGAGAGGAGGAGGAGAGAGACGAACAAAGAGTGATGAAAGAGAGGTAGAGATACTCGCATCGCAATAAAGGATGACGTAGTAAATGAATGAATGAATGAATGAATGAGGAAATAAAAATGTTTGCTTACTTTTCTCAATAATTGGCCACAACCGCAATTTAATCCGAGTTTTGGTTGTAGTTGAGATTCACTGTTGTTTTTGTTTTTGCTGTTATTGTTCTTGTTGTTGCTGTTCCCGTCGCTGACGATGCCGACGATGATGGCGAATGTGCGGACTTCGGCCCAATGTACACTTCGGCACGTAAAATGTGGGCGTGGCGCATCACCATATGGTTGAGTTGTCGAAGTTGTTGTAGTTGGTTTTGTTGTAGTTGCTGTGACTATAACTGTGATAATTATTACTTTAGTTGAGTTTGTTATAAATTTATTTTTTAGTTGCAGAAATTGTGATTTAGTTATAGTAAATGTGATTTATGTTATAAATATTGATGTTTGTGTTATAAAAATAGTCGTTTTTACTATAATAATTGTTGTTTTATATATAATATAATAATGTTTTAGTTATAACAGTATTCGTTTTTGTAATATTAATAGTCACTTTTGATTAATAACAGTTCTTGCTTTTTGTATGCTTTTTGTTATAATAATTTTGATTTATGTTATAATGTTGTAATTGTTGCAATATTTGTTATTTTCTGTCAGCCGAACCTCTGAACTCGTTGTGTATCCCACATACCAAAGAGCACAAGCGCCAAAAACAACACTATGCGAGCAGGAGATAGAGAAATTCCGATCATAACGAGAGAGAGAGAGTTACTACCCAGTGAGTAAAAAGTAATATGCGAAATAAAAAAAATAATATAAATAAGTAAAATAGTAAAACAGTTAAAATAAAACACAAACTGAAAAATACAAAATGACGAAAAATACGAATCGTTAAAAACAAGTAAATAAAGTAAAATAAAATAAAAACAAAGCCATAAGATAAATATTCCGAAACACTCGCCATTTCATTTTCATTAAAGCAATTTGTTGCGAATTTTTGAAACATAAAACAACAGTTAATACATAAAAATAACGCCCAACACAATAATAAAACCGAAGTCAGGACAAAAAATTTCAAACAAGAAAATAAAAAGAAAATAATTAAAAAATAGAAAAAAAGCAAAAAATTACATTTAAGTAAAATATGTGAAACAAGAAAAAATAAAAATAATTGAAAAATAAAAAAAACTCAATAACAACAATGTGGTTGACACCCGATAGCTGTGGGTTTCGAAACTTCAGGCCTGAAAAAAGCAACTGGTAGGCGAATACGACGACAACGATGCCGACAAGGCTGGCGATGTGACTACGGCGATGACGACAGAGAAGGCGACAACAACGCCGACGATGACTTTGACGACGCCGGCAACAAGTTTCAACTCTGTAGGCGACTAAGGGCACAACGAGGTTGGCGAAGAGGCGGGGCCGAGGTCGATGACGTGGGCATGAGGGAGAGACAAAACAGAGAGTGGTAAGAGTTTACTACCGGTCTTAAAATGAGGTGTTTACGATATTGTTGGGATCTACGATAAAGGGTGTGGGGTCTGAAGGCTGGCGAGTTCAGCGTGTGGACCTCAGAGAAAAGGTAGAGAGAGAACTTGAGTTGAGTTTGAGTAGTCAAGTGCGGAGATGGTGGATTGAGAAGGAACAAAGGTTCCAAAGCGAGTGAAGTAGAAGGGTTAAGAGAGTGAGGGTGAAGGTTTGAAAAAGTGAGATTTAACCGGTTGAGAATGGGAGGTTAAGAAATTGAGAATGGGAGGTAAAAAGAATCAGGTTGAAGAGTGCACAGGTTGAGAATGGAGGGTTAAAAGAACGAGGTTGAAGTGTTAACAGTTTGGTGATTTAGGGTTAACAGGGTGAGGATTTACAGTTAACGGGTTAAGGATTTAAAGTTAACAGGTTGAGGATTTCGGGTTAAATGCGGAGGGTGGAAGTTTACGAGGGCACCCAAAGGTTAATGGGTTGCAGCTGAAAATTTACGAGGTTCTCCCGGTGATGCCAGTGAAGTGAACAAAGGTGAAGTGAGCAGGGCTGATCTGAACAGCGGTGAAGGGTGTAGGGCGAAGTGAAGTGGGGTGGGGCAAGTGGTGGAATTCCAATTACAGACATTTTCACACTTTCCGCGATTTCGAGCGCGAACATTGAACGGATACACAGCGTGAACGAACGACGTCGTTGTTGGCGGAAAGAGGAGTGAGTGAGAGAGAGAGAGAGAAAGAGAGAGAGAGAGAGGGTGGGATGTAGAGAGAGGGTGGGATGTAGAGAGAGGGTGGGATGTAGAGAGAGTGAGAGGAGAGATTTAGTGATAGTAGACTGAGAGATCTAGAGAATGAATGTGGTTGGAAATAAAAGCGGAAGAGATGGAGCACGAGGGCGAATGAGATGGAGAGCATTATGGCATCAACAAGAGCAGAAAAGCGTGGCCATAGAGTGAGACATAGAAAGGGAGGGACAGAGAGAGGGAGTGATAGAGTGAGGGAGAGAAATAGTGAGGGTAAAGAGACCGAGAGAGGGAGAGGCACAAGAACTCGAACTTGGAGCTTGGAACGATGATTAAATGTGCAAACGAGCGTTTAGTTTAAATACATAACAATAGAAACAACAATTGTGAAGACAACAACATCAACAACTACGAAGACAAGAAAAACAACGACGAAAACAACCACAACCACTACAACGGCAACCACTTAAAAATAATAACAACAACAGCAAAATCGACCACTTAATAGAAAATAACAAAATCAACAAATAAATTATTCAAAAACAACAAAAAACAAATAAAATTAACTTAGAAAACCTTGTGAGTTGCGCTCTTCAAATAAAGATGTGAGTACGAAGAGTGTCTGAAGAATATAGTATGTGATGGGAACAACAATAGTGACTCCTACAACAACAGCATAACCATAAAGGTTGGAGTATATTTTTTTTTTGATATTTGAGATATTTGTGATGTGTTGGAGTTTCGATGATGTTGTTGTTGTTAGTTTTACTTATAATTGATATTGTTGATGGTGTTGTTGCTGGTCTGTTTGTTTTGTCATTGTTTTCTCCTCCATATAATGCTGATTTCAGATGTTGTTGTTCTTGTTGTACTTGCATTTGCTTTTAACGCCTAACGCAATGTACTCTCAAAAACATTCTTGCTCCCCACTTGGATAGAAAAAAAATAATAAGTCTTCTTCCTCAATCTCATCGTCTTCTTCTTATTTCACATCACCATGCTGAATGTTGTTGTTGTTTTTATTTGAATTGTTGTTGTTTTTATTTTAATTGTTGTTGTTTTTAAAAAGTAAGAATTTGTTGTTATTCACTTCACGGTGTTGCGGTCGTTTTTGTTGTTGATTTCTCTTTTTGTTGTTTCTGGTTTCGCGTTTTGTTTACGCGACGCCAACGCTTTCCAGAGACGAAACTCAAGAATAGAAATGCGCGCCATCGTCTTCGTTCGTTCGTTCGTTCCCCTTGGTCACTCTTCCCTCGCACCCACTACTCTTCTTCTCCACTCATCTACTCTTTCCCCTTGTTCTCTTGCCTCGACTCCCTCTCACTCCACGTGGTTGAAGAATGGGGAAAAAAGATTGGGGCAAAAAAGATTCGGGAACGGAATTATTTTCTAATGTAGTTGTTGTTTTTATTGTAGTAGTTATTTTTATTGTAGTGGTAGTTGTTGTTGTTAGAACACCCCCATCCTCATGTTGTTTGATTGGCTGTAGTAGTTTTCGCTGATCGTTGTTGTTCTTCTTGTCTTTGGTTAGAAAGATACACAACATTTGAAGCCGCTAAGTCGCTAAAATGCGGCGTTGCCAGAATTTACGGAATCACACTAGCGATTAACACATTTGCACAAACACTCTCGCTCACACTTACACACAGACGCACATAGTAGGACAAACACAAACATAAAAGATTCTCACATTTGAACGCACACTTAAATAAATAATCAATGGAGCAACAGAACAGACGAAGGAAACGATTGAAGGAAACGAGAGAGGGGGAGCGAGAGGGAGGAGAAAGAGAGAGAGGACAATAGACAGAGAGAGAGAGGGAAGGCCAGGGAGACAGTCAGAGGGAGAGATCGGTAGAGAAAGAGACAGAGAGGTCGGCCCAAATGAATGTTAATAAAATAAACAAACGCATCCGAAGGAACTGATGGCCGAAGCCAACGAAGGAAGGAACGAATGACTTAAAGAATGAATGGAAAAACGAGAGGGGGGAGGGAGAGAGAGCGAGAGAAAGAGTGGGATAGATGGAGAGAGGGTGAAGGAGACAGAAAAAGAAAGGAAAATAAAGAACGAGTGAACGATCGGCGAAACGTTCTAACAGATACGACCTCAGTACAGGAAGTTGCAGCCTGGAATTTCAATAAACGCTACTTTCCACAACGGTCTGTCTTTCTTTCTGTCCGTCCATTTGCCAGTCTTTCAATTCGTTTCTCTCTCTCTCTCTGTCCTTTCGTCTGTCTGTCTTTCGGATCGAGTGTTCGCTCTTTTCGTCGATGGATGACGAAGAGAGAAATAGTGGCAGATAGATGTATAAACAGAAATACTCACAGATGGACAGACAGACAGACGGACAGACAGATGGACAGACATTTGGTTTACCTGAGGTCGCTGTCGTCGCTGGCGAAATTATTGAAATTGTTATTAAAATGGCATCAAATTGGTAATAAAAATAAAAATAAAAAAACAACAACATGTTACAACTAAAATCAATAGAAAACAACAATTGCAGCTACCGCAATAGCGCACGAAAGCAATGACATCAACAACTATGACAGAAATAACAACAACAATTAAAATATCAGCAGCAGCAATAATGACTAAAACAACAACAAGAATGACAATAAATAATTATTTTTTAATTTGTCGACTCTTGACTTTAGTTTCGCTCTCTCTCTCTCTTTCATACTCTCTCTCTCTCTATTTCTTCCTCTCTCTTTCTATTTCTCCCTCTCTATTTTTCCTCAATCCATCCAACAATGTTGTTGAGGGATTGATGGTATTTTTGTTGTTGTTGTTCCCAGATTGCATCGCGAATGCGGTTGGGTTTGAGAAACAACAACAACATCAGCAACGCCGACAATAATCGGAATTACAATAGAAACAACAATAGCGATAAACCATTTAATAAATCGTATCTTTTTATCCACGAGATACTCTATGCTCTATGCAACACAATCACGGAACACACACAGGCATAATATCACACACACACGCACACACCTTCAGCTCTCTGCAGAATAAAATTTCAAAATTCTATTCGAAATCACAACAACAATAATAACAACTATATTGTAATTATTTTTAATAACAACAGAATAAACAATAAAATGTCACACACGAAAAATCTCAAAATTCTTCGAAAATTTCTCTCCAACTTTTTGATGTTACTTTGATGTACTTTGATGTTATTGCAGTTGACGTATTATTCTTCTTCTTCATTGACTGCGATTCGGTTTTGTTTCGATTTGTTGTTTGATTTACTTTTTAGCTTGCTTGCATGGAAAAAAACGCGGATCCGCGACTCGGCTCGAGATGCGACTTCACCAATTGACTCTCGCGTATCGACTGAATTGAGTCGAGTCCCCAACGTTATCCATTCATTCCTCCACTTAAAGAGAGAACCCGCTCTCTCACTCTGGCTCTCTCGCTCTCCGGTCGCCATGGCAAAGGTGAGAGCGTGTGCGTATGGCCGGTGGAGCGCATGCTCCCCAAACGGCAGCAAGTGTTGTTAACGCTGTTCGATGGCGATGGCTCAACATGTGGTAAGAAATATCAGATACTAATCACCATCGGACGGATTTTTTTAGCCATTAAATTCCTCTTTAGAATTTCCACTTTTTTATTCCAAGCTCACAATTTTAATTTGTCATTGTTTTGACTTTTACATAGCTATGATATTTTATACTTTTCTTCAAGCTTATGTGTTTCCTTTTTTTAACTTCCTCACTATTGTATCTCAATTTTTCTTTTCAAAATATTTTCTCTTAGGAATATTAAATAATTTTTTTTGACATATGTTTTAAAATTTTAAATTTTTATTTTTTACAATTGTACATAATTTTTACTTTTTGAATTTCTTAATTCTTCAATATTTCATCATACAAACAATTTATTACACTTTTTTATATTTTACTATCATACTTTTTTATTTATTTTTATTTTTTACAGTTTGACTTTTTTGTCTTTTGACTTAACGATCAGTTTATTTTTATTCATATTTTTAAGTTTTCTCTAATTTCTTGACACTTTTTTCCCACATTTATTCGTTGTCTTTGTTCATGATATTTTTTTCGTTGTTTGGACTACATTGATCATGTCGTTGCATTGACAACACTGGTTTGCATGCCTTCACGGTTAACTCGCAGTCTGTTAAATCTGTACGTTCTGTTAACATGTTAATATTTTTTCAACGCAGTGACTTTCTGCTAACTCTTCGTGCCACTGTTAACTCTCTATTATTAGTTAAACAGATGTTAAACCAAAGCTCCATGCAGTAATTCAAAATCTGTCCGCCAGTTGGCGCTGTCGACAAGTGAAAGGAGGAAAACAAGTTCTACCTGCATCAACCCAAACCCTATTGATCATTGGGAAACATTCCAATCAACTTTGAAACTATCAACAAATTTAGCCATCGCTTCATGACTTCAGCACAAATCAATGACGAGTTCAATGCCAGCAATGTCCCTGTGCTATCGAGTACTTGACGATTACTTCAATAATCCTACGTCGGTGCTACCCTTTTCCATACGTATATCAAATCAATCGTTGACGATGTAGTAACTGATTAGATATACCACCGAAGAAACCCTTTCCATTCAACGGTCGTCGATGACTAATTTTTGTCTGTTGTTGTTGGTATTTGCTCTAACTATTCCGACAGATAATTCAGGCATCATATCTCAAGTGGAATTCCTGAATTTATACCATGGATACGATCGATACTTATACTAATATTTGTTTCGCTCATTCAGGAACTATTATAAATTGGTATTTAATAAGATCGATTAGAGGATTCAGTTCAGGTGCGCTAGTTTGTGGACTCTGGCCTATCCTAAAAAGCTAGTTCTTTCCGGCTAATGGCAAGGCGTCGACATTGGAAATCTACTGATAAAACCGCCGCATGTCCGATTCATGGAATGCACTCGTTTACTTGAATTGCAAAAATCTTATCTTATCGAAAAAGGCACATGAGCGTTTATTACTAAATACGTAGATAGATATATTTTCGTATTGAAATGCGATTAAATGGGTTTTGCAGAGTATATACTTGAGCTTTTCATGGTCAACGGTGTAGTCGGCTAACACCAGTCCCAGATGCAGCCGTCCTCCTTGGTGCAGCCCGGCTCGCCCGGGTACTGGCCGCAGTAGGCCTGTTGATCCATGAAGGTGCAGCCGTTGTTCGGACACATGTAGCGATAGCAGTAGCTCGAGCAGGCCTCGCGACGGTTGTGGGCGCAACCTGAGCAGTCGACGGTGTCTGGAAGGATACCGAAGAAGAAGGCGGTTCATGAGGAACGATATGGTAGGGATGGTATACGAAGGAAGAGTTGATTCAGGAAGGAAGAGATGGAAAATGTGGTTTACGATGGTTCAAGAAGGAAGTGATGGTTTACGAAAGAAGAGAAGTTTCCAGAAGGGAGAGATGGTTTTAGAAAAAAGTGATGGTTTAAGAATAAGGAGATGGTTTACGAAGAAAGATATGATGTTAGAAGGTAGATATGGTATATGAAAGCAAATGTGCTTTACACAGGAAGTTCTGGTTTATGGAGGAAGAGATGGTTGAAGAAGGTAAATGAAGGAAAATGTGGTTTACGAAGAAAGAGGCATATGAACAAAAATACGATCTAAGAAGGACGAGGTATATGAAAAAATATGATTTGATATGGAAGAGAACTATCTCTTCCTTCTCTTCTCTCTCGGTTGTTGAACTATCAAGGAGGAAGAGAAGGAAGAGAATATGAATATGATGTTGATGACTACTCACTGGCCTCGTCGCAGCCGCTGGACTCGCAGGCACGCAGTGGCGGATTCGGCGGCATGATCAGCAGCGGTGGCTCGTAGACGACATTCGTCGTCTTCAGATAGACGATGGGGTGTTTGCAGATCTCACGATCGCAGCGACGGTAGCGCCGATTGAAGCAGACCCATTTGGGGCCGTATCGTTTGCAGAGGCGCGGCGTAACGATGAAACAACATCCTGTCATGGGTGCCGGTGGCTCTGCCGTGGGTCTCCTCGTCAACGGCCGTCGAGTCGATGATGGCTTTCGACTCGTCGTCGTTGTCGTCGTTGTCGTCGTTGTCGTCGTGGGTCGTCGCTGGGTTGTTCTTGGGGTAGTGCTAGTGGTTGTGTTGTTGTGGTAGTGCACAATGTTATCATTTTTGGGGATGACTTGACCGGGCCGATGATTCACCTCGTTGGTGAAAACATTCTCGATCTCTAGCACTGTGGTCACGTAATTCGGTTTCTGACAGCGACGTCCACGCCAAACGGTGCCATCGGGACAGGCCGGCTGGAGGCAACGACCACGATAGTATTCGCCCTGGGAGCAGATTATCTTCCTGCATTGGCCATCCCTCAATATCGACCCCGTCGGGCATCGAACCGCTGGCTCCGGCTCGGGTTCTGGTGTAGGCGGCAGGGGATCGTGCTCGGGCTCCACGATGATCTCCGTCGTTGGCTCTGGGTATGGTTCAGGGGTTGGTTCTGGAGCGGGAGTGGTGACTCCGGCACAGGGTGACATCGGATAGCACATATTATTCACGAGATAATATCCTGCAATTGGCAAGATTATCCAGTCAACATACTCAATTATTATTACTATTATTATAACATTAAAGTGATTGTTAATATATATATATATGTATTGTGATTGAGTGGAAATGATAAATTATTACAATTACATTATTACATGTTTACAAATTATTACATGTTTCCATGAATAACAATTCATTTTATGTATGATTTCATATAGATTTTATTAAGAACTCTTCTTAACATTTAATTATGAATTATTTTAATAAATTAAGATGAATAAATGAACGTTATTAGAAAATATTTTTATTTTAAATAATAATGAATAATTATAAATTACTATTACTAATATACATTATGATGAATAATTGTATCGTAATCATAACCATAATTGTGAAAATTATACAATTTATATAAGTCATGATAAATAGTAATAATATTTTATATTAAATGACGGTTCATTATAAATTACTATTAACATTTAGTCAGTGGATCGTAGAAGATCCCATAAATACCGTTGGCACAGGCGACGGGAGCATGGGATGCCAGATAGCAGAGTCCATTCTGAAGCACGTAGCCTGGTGGACATGTGGGCTGAGTGTACTGGACGCAAATGTTCCGATCATCGATGTAGCCACCAGGGCAGGTGGCATAAAAGCGACCGCCTATAAATACCTGGTTCGAAGTTTGACCACAACCGGGCGTCTAAGTCAAGTGCAATTGAGGGAGATAGAAAGTGGAAAAAGAATAAGGAGAAATGAAATATGTATATAGAAGATTAGTAGTGAAAGTGAAAGAGCTTTATTTTAATATAGAGCGTATAAAAGAGAATGTGATCAAGAGAGAGAGAGGAGAACCTTAAATGAAACAATTTAAACCCTGCCCTATTTACCAAAAAAAAATACTGGAAGCAAAGCAATACCGGAAAATATGTACGAATATATGTAGTATGTATGTCAATGTCTGATACACTGATAAGAGCTATCGGAGCTATTAAATCAACAAATTGCCACCAAACTTGCTCCTACTTGTTTGATCATGTCAATAGGTTTCGACAGATTGTGAACTTTTGTTAGTTTCATATACATAGCGTAGAAGAGAAAAGATTTACAATTTACTAAATATAGCTCATGGTGTAAATAACTCTATATAATCAATTGATTCACTTTACAGAATTCATTGCAGCCCCTTCTTATCGATTTCCATTCATAATTTCAACCACAGTGAATGAATTGTCCATTGTAATCTAAAGAGCAAAGTTCTTTAGGAGTTCGGGTCCTGCCGTAAAAGTCACATTCTCTCATATATCAGTTAATTTCCTATATACAGCAAAAATTGCATAATGTTTGAAAACAATGGCTACTTTGTCAATAGCAGAGAATTTTGATTAAACAAACAAATGTTTCCGCAAATAGAACAATTATATGCACATATTGAACTACATTTGTATGTTGATTACAGATTTCTACTCACGACTGGCTGATACGCCTCAGATAACTGTATTGGGAAATGAAGTGCATGGATTAGAACAAGCACAATTATTTCCCATGACTTGTTCAATCTTTGTTTCTGTGTGGTCATGTTCGGGCCGTGAGTTTAATCAAAACAAAAACAACAAAAACAACACCGAAAGTTGAAATTATCCGAATTGAAATTGAAAAATACTCCGTAAAACTCAAGCCTCATGAAGTGCTTTCTATTGAACTACCAATCGACGACTAATTCTCCCATCACATCTCGATGATTATTATGAATATGATCTTCTCGTTGTCATCTCTTCGTAATATTTTCTATTCAAATAAAACTAATTCAGAAGTACTGTGTGGAATAGATAGAGAGTATCAAATGTGGATGATTCCTAGAAGAGAGTTCCTTTAATCAGGAACGACAAAAACAAAACATAGTTATTAATAATAATAATTTGCATGTGTTTAAGTTCAAGGCTCTTATAGATTCACCTCTCTCTCTCTCTGAATGTCTGTCTGAGAGGGAGATAAGAAGCATAAGACAGAAGCTCATCATGGAATTTCCATTCGAGTTAGATCAGTTTTTTAGTAATTGCCAACGTCTGTGGATCGTTGGCGGATCTTTGGGAAGGAATTGAAGTGAAGTAGTAATAAATAAGTGATGTCCATTCGTTGGCTTCGCGTTTTGTTGGTACAAGTGGTGTGCGTTGTTGGTGTGCTTTCGGTAGGCCTTTTCCTTACTATCAAAGACTATTAATTGAATTTCCTATTTCATACTGTAGACATGTCCGTTTGGATTTGTCGAGTATAATGGACAGTGCGTTCAGCAGACCACAACATGTCCGGCCAACTACTATATGTCCAATGGGTTGTGCTTCCCCAATAATGGACCTGAAAGTTCGAACGGTAGGTGTAGAAGAAAAATATACTTCTTTCATGCAGAGGGTTATAACATTTGATTCGTTTTAGGAGTTGTGACCATTAACGGACAACTTTGTTCAATTAGCTGCACAACAAATTGTCAGTCGGTGACTCCCAGCCCTACTCAACCTTGTCCTAATCAACCCGTGGCTCCTTGTCCTAATCAACCCGTGGCTCCTTATCCCAGTCAACCTTGTCCCAATCAACCTGTAGCACCTTGTCCCAATCAACCCGTGGCTCCTTGTCCCAATCAACCCGTGGCTCCTTGTCCTAATCAACCTGTGGCTCCTTGTTCCAATCAGCCCGTGGCTCCCTATCCCAGTCAACCTTGTCCCAATCAACCCGTGGCTCCTTGTCCTAATCAACCCGTGGCTCCTTATCCCAGTCAACCTTGTCCCAATCAACCTGTAGCACCTTGTCCCAATCAACCCGTGGCTCCTTGTCCCAATCAACCCGTGGCTCCTTGTCCCAATCAACCTGTAGCACCTTGTCCCAATCAACCCGTGGCTCCTTGTTCCAATCAGCCCGTGGCTCCCTATCCCAGTCAACCTTGTCCCAATCAACCCGTGGCTCCTTGTCCTAATCAGCCCGGGGCTCCTTGTCCTAATCAGCCCGGTTCTCCTTGTCCCAATCAACCCGTGGCTCCCTATCCCAGTCAACCTTGTCCCAATCAGCCCATTACTGCCTGTCCTAATCCTCCCGTGATAATTGAACCACCGACTATGACGACCACGACGACTACGCCACGCCCCACTTTTCCACCCACACAACATCCCACACCGCCTTCGACCACTTTTGCGCCACCACCGTTGACCAAATGTCCCGAGGGAACAATTCTGATCAACGGCGTGTGTCGACTGATCTACTGCGGCAAGGGCATCTTTCGCAATGGGAAGTGCATCCAGACCGTGTGTCCGGAGGGCACGATTTGGACGGGTATCAAATGTGCTCCGCCCGAGCCGATCATCCACACGATCACCTTCAACAACACTATCGTCACCCATTTCAATCGCACCGAGCCCGATGTCATCCTCAACAATGTCAACAATTTGATTGTCAATGCATCGATTGACCTCAGCCAAATGAATCACGGTGAGACGCCCAGTCCACCATCACCGCCACTGACCGATAGACCTCCTCGTCCCTGTGATACTGATGACCACAATGAGGAATGCGAGCCGAAAGAGGATGATGACGTCGTCAATGAGAATTGTTGTACCGTGATTTCGCCGCGCATCTGTTTGCGTGTTCAGGACCATTCGAACAAATGGAACTGCTACAATCGTCGCTACAGACGGTGCGGTGACTTTTGTGTCGCTCCCATGATTTACCTGAAGGCGCCCAGAGTGCAGCAGAGGAGCCGGCACGTTGTGTTGCCACCTGATCCGGATTTCGGCCAATGCCACTATCAGGGAACATGTGCACAGTCTCGTGGTAAGATCCTATCGTTGTAGATTTATCCTTGAATCGGGGGAGAATTCTCGATTAATGGTTAAATCCAAGAATCCTCTGATTGATTGATTGAGTTGACTTCGACGATCGATTAGTTCATACTACTTCGAATCCACTTTCAGATTACTACGATTGCTCCGGCTGTTCCATGGGTCGTCCCGAACAGTGCTCCTCCTATTGCTACAGCTATCGTTGCTCGACCCGCAGTTGCCATTTCTACGATCAGCATTCGTACTGCAGTTCGTTTCCGGGTGCCGGTGGTTGTCGTGAAAGTGATGGCTGCTTCGACGATTGGTGTGATAATGAATAATACTTAGAATACTCTTATATAAAAAATACCTACATCTACTAATTATGCAAATATAAACAACAATGATTGATTGCAATATATTTAAATTTTTAATTGTTTTATTTTATATTATTCTTTTCTACATGCTTCAAGTGCAATGAATGCCATATCTACTTCTATTGGAAATAGTTTTTTGTATATAAACTTTTGCAATCTTATCAAAGTCTTATCTGGCAAAACCGCCGATCTAGACTATTAGGGTAAAACTCCACCGTTCCAGTCGAACATGGATAGAACACCTTTGACTATCACACCTTGTAGTTCGTCGCGTGGTGTGCGTAACGCGATCGGTTTTGAAAATATTTCCAATTAATTTTTTTCATTATTTTCAATTAAACATAGGAAAATATGTTGGACAAGGTACAAAGTTATAAAAAGTGGTTCTATCTATAGAGAAAATTATAAAGTTCCAATATCTTATGATAGAGCGAGATAAGAATTAATTAATTAATTAAATAATAATTTTTTAAATTCTGTTTTCGGTTTTGTGGATTATTGCAACAATATGTTTAAATAATAATGATGTTATGTGACTTCATATTGATCCTCATAGCTGGTGGTCTCAATTGGAATTGAGATTCTTTGATAACTTCCGACTTCTGTGCCAAAAAGTCGCCTTATGCTAGAGGGATAATGTTATCAGAGGATAATTCTATATATAGTTTTATTACTATTTCTGAATGGTATTTTTTATGTTTTTGTAAATATGTTTGATAGACGGAAGAATTTATTGCAAACAATTTTTATTTCATTTCGTCATATTTCGTAGAAAGAGAGAGAGTGAGATTGGGTGAGAAAATTCTGTGAAAATACCGGCCTTATCGTCGGTTATGTTCTCATAGACGGCATTTATGTTTTGCGTTGATTGCCATTCTATCCGAAAATATGATACAAGTTCCTAAATATTAACTACCAATAGTTAGTGATTCACCACATAGCAATGACTTCATTATTTCTTGGAACGCATAGGAAGTTATGAACCATGAAATCAATCAGAAATATAAAAGAATATTAACACATAGTTATATGAATATAATTAATATCAAAATAATATTTTTATTGAAATATTTCTCTGATTTTAAATTTTATTTTCAGGTTCCTAAGGGTCGCTTATGGACCCTTCTCCTGGTAGGCCTGCTCGCAAACACCGTCCACGCAGAGACGTCCACATCTGAGAAGGCTGTGAAGGAGAAGCCGATTGTGATTCACACTCAGGTGCAGGACTACGACCAACCCACGTTGGACGAGTATCAGAAATGCCACGAGAATCTCGACAAATGCTTGAACGTGTGCCGAACGACCAAGGATCCCAAGGCGTGCGAGTCGGAGTGTCCGACGTGCCCGATTCTCATCAATCAGGATGTTCTCGTGCAGGGCATCAACGACACCGACTATCGGGCTCCCTCGGCGCCGACGTCGGGCAACACGACGAACGTGATTCGCCTGACGAACGAGATACGCAACATTATCGACAACAACATGGGCAACATCACGGCCAACAACCTCAACAACATTCACATCCATCAGAACATCTCGACAACGGGTGGGAAATTCGGTCTGGGCTACAATGAGAACGGCTCTTGTTGCATCGTCCTGCACCCGACCAAGCGATGCTCGCGTACCATGCACGGCTCCTCGATGCGCTGCCACCGCAAGCGTCATCGGGTGTGCGGCGACCGCTGCGAGGCACGCATCATGGTGGCCAAACGATCGACCGAATGCAGCGATCTCGAGGCCACTCAATGCCGGACGATCATCACCTATGGGCCGTATCGACGTCGTCGCCGCACTGCGACCTCTCATCCCAGCTGTCGCTACACGCCGCAATGGCCGTTCGTCTCATGCGGTCGGTCGCAGCGACGTGGTGGCGTTGGCCAGAACTGCCAACATTGCTACCAACTGCCGTACATCCAAATCCTTGAGCAACGCATCCCACAGCAATGCATGTCGTGCCCGGGCATGGGAATGGGGTTGGGCGGTGGTTATCCCATGGACGGCGGCTATCCGATGATGGGGCCGACCTTCTACAGTCCCGCCTGGCCGCCGTGCTACATGACCAACACCTGTTACGGCCCACAACCACTACAATACCTGCCCTACTACCCGCCACCGATGTATCGCCCCAACCATCAGCGACCGCCGTTCGGCAACGGCGACGATGATGAATTCATCCTGGAGGGCGACGGCTGGAAGGTGGAGAAGACCAAGTGCCGTCTTCCCGATGGCACATTCACCACCAACTGCACGGGCGGCGGCGGCGACCAGGTCTGGGGCAGTGGGGACGGCCAGACCGAGCGGCCACCATCAGGAAAGGATCCTCTCGAGAACTTGCCCGAGGCCGAGGACGAGGTCGACGATTACGAGAGCAACGACTACAATAACGGCGATGACTACAACGACAACGACGTGGACGACTACGATCTGGGCGGTGTCGAAGCGGTGCGATACAGGCGTCAATCGACCCCTGGATTCCGGCGCTCCAAATACAGCCGTCGGTATCGGGACAACGACTTCTAATTAAAACCACACTAATCACTGCCAACGATGAAATTCTCACCTAAGTTATTTTTTAAACAAATTTTGTAAATGAAGTGTAAGAGAAAGAGAGGGGATCTTTGGAGATGAGAACATTAAACAAAATTAAATAAATAAATATTAAACTGCATTCCCCAATTAATTGTTTTCAATACTATGTTCCCAAATTAAATTCTGTCCTTCCAAATTCTTTGTTTTAAATTTTGTCTTTCTATATTATTTGTTCTAAATTCTGTCTTCTCAAATTAATTGCCTTCAATTCAATTCCTTCTTTCTCCTTCACCGTGATTTAATAAGACATTCTGGATTGATTTAGTTATATTTACTAGTTAAAATACACACTCAGTGTTTCTCGAACAATGCACAACAAGGGTAAGATAGTTATATGTATGTAGTATGTATAGGTATATTTGAACTAATAGCTCCGCTGTGAGGAAACGTTCGATTGTAGTTCGAATGTGTGAAGGTCCTTACTATTTGATGCCCAATTCCTTTAGTTCGGTCTCCTCGTCAACGGAATCCTCATCGTCGGAGCCATGTACAGAGGGAGCTGGTGTGGTGTGTCCTTTGGATAGAAGATAAATAGAAGTTGGTATTATGTTACAAACAGAAATAATATGAGTAAATTACGGGAGGATGTTGGACTGGGCGGCTCACTGAAGGGTCGGGAAAAGCTCAAATTATTGCGCGAACCGAAGGCGGAGCTCTCATCAACGTAATCGGGATATACAGCCTGCAGAGCCTTAACTCTGGCCTGTCTGTAATACTGTGTGCCGGATGGATAAAGATTATTGAGATTCAATCGGTGAATGATTCAAGATCGATTTGACTTACAATGCCCAGAGTTCTCCAGTCGAGCAAATCACTGAGACGTTCCGTACGATTTCTCTGAATGATTCGTTGACGCCGATTGAGACGCGAGAATTCCATCATGTAACTAGACAACTGCTGGACGCTGTTCTCTAGACCGATATAACGACGATCGACAATGTAGATGCCATACGACTTCGGATCGGATATATGTTCCTGCATGAAACAACCGAAACCGGAGAGATTTGTGGTGACACTCGGTATTCCCATGACGGTACATTCGGCGGGCGTATAACCCCATGGCTCGTAGTACGATGGGAATACGCCCAAATGGCAGCCGCGAACGAACTCCTCGTAATCGATGCCGAAGAGTGGATTCGTCGACGTGAGGAATTCAGGATGGAATACGATCTTGACACGATCGTGCACCGAATTGAACATTTGGCATCGACGTATGGCATTCAGCACCGGATCGTTCCAGTCGTCAACCTGTAGACATATCCATGGAATGATAAGGAAATGACCAATCGAATACAGATGGACTTACAATGTTGTGTGTGGTGACTGGCGGCATTGTGTCGCGCTGCATGGCGAACATACAGCGCTTGATCTTGACGAGATCCTCCTTGGTGAGCAGCTCATCGGGGCCGGGAATGTGTCCCTTGAGGCATGTGTCGAACATGCGCTTGCCAATCGTGTTCTGAACATTGTTGATGGTATCGCGAAGTTGTTTCACCACCGCGTGTCCGCGCAGCGAGTCCACGTTGAAGTTATTCGTCTTGGTGGGGAAGATGAGGAAGGCCACGACGGTGGTGTCGGGCTTCTCGTGCTTCAGCATCGCGTTGAGACGTGCCAGCGACTCGATGAAGATGTCGGCGCCCTTGTTGCCGAACTCGTAGCGACCGGCGATGAAGAAGTACAATGTCTTGTCCAGATCGAAGTCAATGTGGCTGCAGGTGGAGAATCGTGTTTAGAATATTCTTGGAATAAAAAGATCGGTCTCGACTCACCCGTAGAAATGTCCTCGTACGAACTCGTTGATCTTCTCCTTGGCCATGGCGTGCAGATTCTGGAACTCGTGGATGGCGGAGAATTTCTTCACGTTAAGGCCGTTCGGCGTGATGATGTCCGGCTTGCGTTTGAGCAAATGTTCGGCCTCGTAGCCGGTGATCTCGGAGACGGTGGTGAAGACGTGCGACAAATGGGTGGCCGCACGCTCCAGGCAGTAGCGATGGTAGATCTGACGCTTGCCGGCCTCCTCGTCGACGGCGAACTTGTCCATGTTGTTGTAGAAGTCGATGTTGCCGGCGCAAAGGTAGCGGCCGAGGAGGGTGGCGTGCGTGGTGAACACGGTGGCGATCTCGACGTGGCGTGTGCGCAGAGCGATCAGGCCGACGCCCGCCTGCCACTCGTGGAAGTGGGCGACGATGCGAGGACTCTGCAGGTCGTTCGTATTCGAATACTCGATGGCTTTATTGCGGAACTGAAAGTAGCTAGTGAATTATTTTCTGAAGAATACCAAAACGATGAGTTGATTTTACCTCCTCCAAAAACTCGGCAATCATGTAGCCCAAAATAATAGCATCATTTGTCTCCACATCCAAATGGGGGATCCCTGCGGGATGAAGACAAGATCAACGATCGATTGCCCCAATTAAACCATTAGATTGGTACTTTACACTCACCGACATGGCACTTCTCCCACAATTCCGACTTGAACTGATCCAACTTCCACGCGCCCGAGCCGATGTCGAAGAGAATCAACTGAGGATTTCCATCGACCAACCAGCGACCGGTATGGATTTTGTAGCCACGCGAACGCATCGCATTGACGGCGTCGAGGAGTGGGTTGCCGCGTGGAAACTCAATGTCCTCCATTTCCGTGCGGGCGCATTGCTCCTTGTAGGGTCCCATCAAGCACAGCTGCTCGCCCATCTCCTCGGTGGAGACGTAGGCTTTCGATCGGATTACCGTGTAGATTCCGCCCACCTTGTTGGCCACCTCCCATGCTATTTCGAAGTTCCAGCGGTTCTCGCGCGAGGCGATATCGCCGCGATCGAAATAGTCCTTCAAGTCCCCTCCGGACTCAACGCGAGAGAATCGTCGCATCATCTAAAAGTGAGAGAGGGTGGAAATTAATTGATTGTTGTTGAACAAAACGATAGAAATTGTGTGATAAATCACCCACACGCTTATAACTCGAGGTTTCATCTTCATCTAAGCGCATCGACATCTGTCGACGATACTGTGCAAACTGCGGCATTTTCTCCCCAAAAATGTCCCTTTCCGAACTATCAACAATCAACCGAATGCGATCCTTTGCCTACTGCTAACCGCGGACAACTGGACGATTGGAAAACGAACGAGAAATCTCAACAAACCTGACAATCGCACAGATATCGTTATCGCCCGATCGATTAATGAACTTTGAAACTTTTTCTACCAACTATGGTTGACCCAAAGAAATCAACGAAAAATAAATAAATACTAATATAAGGAATATGAAAATAATAACACATTTTTGTATTAATTCGAGCCGAATGCACGTCATGCTCCCTGATGTTGATGGCAATCGATCCGATACGATGTGATCCGATAGACAGATTCACCGATCGACAGTTATACGGTGCAATGATAAGGTCTGGCGACCGAATGCTGCTCATGATAACTGGCCAGTCGACCTGATGACCCCAACGTAGTTGCGGTGGGACATGGCTGTAGAGATATGGGGCGATTGCTCGGTGTGGTAGTAAATATTGTCAACTTTGTTACATCATCGATTGTCGCATGTTGACTATTAGCGTTCATTTTATTTGCTAGTAGACTCAGTAAAATCTAAATAATTTTAGATCTCTTTTCCTTCTCATCGTCTCCTGCTCTGAATCTATATAAGGAGTTATATACCAGATGTAATCGATGTGCAGTAGTTTTCTTTACCCCGGGTTTGAAGTATTTTTTTAGTCTATATAGACATATAAAATTTCCCTTTCATTTTTCATGGATCAACGTACATAGAAAGAAGCATATTAGCCTTGATGCTATCATTGTCAGCGTTTCTTAAAGGCTGCCAATAACACTAACGACAACAACGCGAGAAGTTCAATCTCAGGGTTCGAACTTTTCGCCCATCCTCTGTATAGCGAAGCCTCCCATCTGTTGGCCAAATGTGTGACTTGGCTGACGTCTGTCAATGCCAGGGAGAATGCAAACGAAAATAGATGCACTTGCCAAATACACGCATATACCTCGTATGCCCCATGATCAGTCGATTCGGGCAGATCGGACCGAATCGTCGCGTCACTTTTTCGGGGAGATGTAGGAAGCGCCGTCGGCACGTTTGCCATTAGTTTGCGAATTTCTATTTTTGGAGTCAACTTTCTTTTTTGGTTTTTTGGCAATGATCATGATTTATTTGCACAAGACGGCCATGTGCCGACTTCTAATGGTTTTTGGCCCCCCTCGCCGAAAGGCTCGTGTACCATTCAATTGAAAAAATCGAAAGCCTTTTGATACGCCCCATATCAATCCAATCCATGCCCCATGTCCATCATCCATCGCTAGACCCTTCAGTAGGTATAGAGAATATAAAGTCGGGGGTGATCTTAAAGTCCTTTTAGGTCTCTACGTGAAGTCCTCTTAGTTTACTCTGCAAAATTTAAAAATTGTAAATTTGCACTCATAATTTCTCGCACAGCAGTGAAAATGAGTTTGGCCTGACTAATCTTGCCCATAATTGAATTATTGGTTAAAATATAGCCCAGCTGACGGGAGTTTTCGCAAGTCTCCAAGCGTGAAAACGTGAGCACCGTGTGTATTTTCAAGGTCATAGCACGGTTCTCTCTCTCTCTCTCTCTCTGTGATTATGAGTTTATGCGCGAAACAACAACGAAATCTATCGATGTGATAAGAACAGAGGGAGGGGGTTGTTTTGGAGTTGCTGTGAGGGCGGCTGAAGAGTAGAGAGAGAAAGAAAAAGACCGGCTACCGGGTGCTAGGAGAGAGAGTCAAAAGGAGAGAGAATGAAGAGAGCGCACATGGTGAAGTGAAGAAGTGACGATGACGAAAAGGAAGAGTGGACGATTGACGGAGAGAGAGCGAGATTGCGTAGAGTTTTCACTGTGGGGGGTGGCGCAGGGTGGCCGAGGTGGAGACTTTGTCATTATCTACGGACGTCGCGAAGTCGGAAAATTGAAAGTGAAAGTGCACCAGCAATTCAAATTTTTGTTGTGCAATCCGTCTGTCCGTCCTTCTCTCGAAAGTGCAACGACTGACATTTGCAAGAAGTGTCGTTGACATTTGTCACGATGACATCGATGACGTCAAAGCACGTTACGTGCGTTGCCAATACGATTCACTATGGCATTTTCCCAAAATTAATTTCCACATTATTCTCGATTCGCGGAAATATTTTTTATATAAAACATTTTTCTATACACTATTTTTGATTCTTTTTTTAATTACTTTTCAGGACGAAATATTTACCTTGGCTGAGTGTGTTGTCTACCGACGTGTGTGGCTGTAGCAGCTCCAAGCAACAGTGGCCGCTCGACAGAGCTCTACGCGCGCTTAATGTCAAATAGAGGTCAATGGTAAAATTTCTTCGCTGGTTGCTCCGTCGCTGCTGCTGCTGTTCTGATTAGTGTGGTTGTTGTTTTTTTGGCTGTTATGTTGTTCCTGTTCTGGTTTTATCACACGGCTTCAATTCTTATTAAATTTTATCAATAAATAACACGCGTTCTTATCAGCCTCTGACTTCGTGCTCGGTATAGTATTTTAATTGATCAGGTTTTTAAAGTTTCTGTTTGTTTTTTGCTCTTTTGATTATTATCTTCTTTTATTTTGTTTTTGTTATTTATTTTTACGCTCCTACCGAGATTATTTGAGATTTGATTTGGGCGTTTATTTGCCGGGGTGGTGACAACGTGCAAGACAAGCAAATGAGGCGACGAGAAATTGCAAATATTTAATTGTATTTTTTATAGCGCTGATGTACGATTTCAAATGAATCGAAATTAATTTAATATACCGATCGCGATTGTTCGGTTTCTTCTTTTCTTTCTCTTGGGGACACGACACGGACACCGTTGCAGCCCGTCTGACACTGAGATTTACTTCTTTCTCGTCCCAGGGGACGCCACAAGACTCAGGCCACGAGATGAGTCCAAGGCAGACAGACGTGCGGCAGTCGAGATGTTCAAAAATTATTCTGGCTCCACCAGAAATTCGTGCGAACGAAATGAGAGAAAATCAACTCAGAGAGAGAGAGAGAGACAGTGAGATACGAGGAGCAAAAAGAGGCAAGGCGGCTTTCTCTCCTCGGCGTCGAAACCTTCGACAATCGACGATGTTCGAGCGACCGGCAGCGAAAGCGACATCGACGACACTCAATTGATTCGAAAGAACTATCAAAATTGAAAACCAGGAACTCAATAAACGTACAACAATAACAGCAACTACTTGACAACAACAACATCGTAATATTCAAACAACAATAACAACGTTATATACAAAGAAAAACAACTTGGTATCGAACAACTACAACAACATCAATAAAAATCCATTAAAATAATTTCTGGACTCCTTCGTTGACGACTCGGCAGAATCTGAGAAACATCCAAACGAGAGAGACAGATTGAGAGAGCAAAATTAATAGTGTGTGAGAGAGAGAGAGTATGTTTGACTCTCTGTTTGTTTTTTAATTTTGCCTTCCTTCTCCAGTGGATTTCTTCTCCAGTGGCAGAGAAAACTCTGGTTGGTTCTGCACCGACGACACAGAAAACAAAAAATGTTGGGGTTTTTGGAGACTTTGCATCTGCACGCAACGTTCTCTCCAAAATCGAATTTTTAATTTGTTCTCTCTATCTAGCTATTTATAGTCTATAGTCTACACCGGGGAACACAACGAGGTGGAGAGTTTTTCTCTGACGCATGTTTTCACACACCGCATGTAGAGAAATGCCGGCGTCAAAGTGGCCGAGCGTCAAAGTCAATGTCAAATAAAAGACAAAAGAGCGATGCGTACAGAAGAACTCGGCGTAAACAGAATCCTCACCGGAATCAAAATAAACAAGAGAAACGTGAGTGAATGCCCAATGACCGACGGAATAAACAGGCTTGCCCCAGATGCCAATGACCTCGTCGTGGGCCAGCGAGGCGTTGAGGGTTGGGTGGGGGAACAGGTTTCAATGCGAATGCGATACCGGCAACCGAACGCGTTTTTCTCTCACTTCCATTGATATCCATCCTATGCATTTCTCTCCAAGTCTCATTGTTATTGTCGGAATTCGGCAGGTTCGATAAAAATTTCAATAGTCAGAACTACATGAAAAAGTCATAAAGTTCGTGTAGACATGGTTCGTGTTCGTGAATGGGTTCGTGTTTGCGGATGGGTACATGTTGGCGGATGGGTTCGTGTCTCTGCTAGTGTACTTATCAGAGTAGAGTTAGTTGATGTTCATACATATGACTATAGGTGCCGTGCGTGATTTCCGGTATAAAAATCTCGTATCATATCGGCCTTGAAAAATATCATATTTTATTCCTCTGTTCTTTTCTTTTTCTTCTATTAGAAATAAAAAGAATAAGATCCGTCATCTAAAATATGGAGAATGCATAATTATGAACTGGATATAGAATGTTCAAAGCGTTTGTATAAGAATTCCTGGTACAATATTCAGGTTATATAAAAAAACCGCTGTTTAACCGCATATAATTTTATTTAAGCCTTTCCCACTCTTAACACCAAACGATGCGGTTGTAAGCGTGTGTATACAGTTGATTTAAATAATATAGATTGGTTATTGATGACTTTTTTTTATAAACTCGTCGTGAGCTTTTTTATGATGATGGAAATCAGAATATAAACATTGACTATGTTTAGAGTTCCTCGTATCTACGTTAGTTCTTGATGTTGATGAACGTTGAGAAGAAGTGTTTGAAAACCCTTTGCCGTATTCTGCAATTGCGACAAAACTCTGCTGATGTTTTAGTATAATTAATAAGAGAAATCAGTAAATATGAATTTTACGAAGTATTGGAAATCTGCGTTATTTTTGAGTCAATTCCCGCAGTCCCTTTCCGCTCCGCTTTTCGATCCATTTAAAACTTTTATTTACATTTAATGATGCAAGTGAACACGTGTTCCGTTTCATTCATAGACTCTACAGCGCTTTGTATACGCGGCTTTATTCGCGGTGATTGAACCCATTGACCCGAATTTATACATGTAAATTAAAGATGTTTCATTTATTTTATTTAAAAAATGAATTTAAGAAATCTAATGTTTCTTTTGAATTAAATAATTTATTACCAAACAAATCCTAAAAACAAGTCATGAATAATATTCATTAAAAATTGGCTGCATTTGAAATTTGCAAAGCGTATAATGCGAGAAAAGCATCATACGCATAAGCATGAACAACTGCTAGCGTCCCATAAAATGTTTCCTTATACTCAGAGCAGGGTTGCCGAATGCACTACAATCGAAGTGTTTCACTTCATTTTGGATCCAAACACTACGGCACTCCACTTTTTCGGAAAACACTTCACTTTGCTATACGCAGATTTTTTGGAAATTTATTGCTAATTTTGTCCCGATTTCTGACATTAAGTATTGGTCATCACCAAATAACTAGTTTTTGGGGACTTGGACTAAAAATCATGAAATCACTTCACCACACTCCAGGACACTTCAGTTTTTCCACATTTGTACTTCGCTCAAAAGTTCTGGCTCGGCAACCCTAACTCAGAGTATGTGTGCGTATACTCAGAGTATGTGTGAGAAAGAGATAGCCTAATGTCGCAGTATATATTTGTATATATAGCAGTGCTCTCGATTTCAGCTCGAACCTATGAACCTGTCCGAACGCTCGAGCCTTAAATGTCCGAGCGCTCGGACCTTGTCCGAACATGTTCGGACTTTTGAACATGTTCGGACTTTTGAACATGTTCGGACTTTTGAACCTGTTCGGACTTTTGAACCTGTACTCGAACTCTCTATCATCTTCGGGTGAACCATTCGGGAATCTTCGGGTGAACCACTCGAGAATCTTCGGGTGGTAGGTAGAGACACTCTCTCTCTCTCTCTTTTTCGAGAGAAATGTTTTTGAGCGTTGTGCGTCGTTTATGGTTTATGACCATTTGCGTTGTTTGTGGTTTTTGTCTATTTGCTTTGTTTTTTGACTGAGCGACTCGTGAAGTTGTTGTTGGTTCGTTTCTTTGTATGTATACTTGTGTTTTGATGATCCTTCGCATTGCGTGAATTGCGCGCATATGGGAATGTGAATCTTTGCATTTGGCTGCGTAGATTGATGATGCGCGAATATGGATGAAGGCGTGAAGGGATTAATTTAATCAAATGCACCTGATTATTACACTTAGAAAAATCAAAAAAATCAAAAAAAATTTCAGAAAATCCTTTTTATATTTAAGTTTATTTGTATTAAAAAAGAAGAAGTCATTTTTTAAACGTTTATCTTTGTTTTTATAATATTCAATCATGAAAACTGAATATTTTGAATAAGAAAACAATATATTTTTGTTAATTTAAGTGGACTTTATTTTGATGCAGAAATATTAACATATTGGCATTTTTGGGTAATAGCGCACATCGTTTTGCTGTAAGTACATTTCCAGCTGAGGAAAAGCAGCGCTCAGCGCTAGCAAATGTAGCTGGAATGGCTAAAAACTTTTGACAAATCGTGATATTAAAGGGTATTAACATTTTTTACTCCACCACCATTCATATGGATCGACATAGTAGAAAACTAAATCTCATTTAAATAAGATATCCACTGGTTCATAAATTAATTTATTAGTCCCATAAAAATTTTTCATTGGAAGTTCACAAGAATTTATTGAATTTCGTATGAAAGTCATAAATAAAATCTTAAATATAAAAAGGATTTTCTGAAAATTTTTGATTTTTCTAAGTGTAATAATCAGGTGCATTTGATTAAATTAATCCCTTCACGCGTTCATCCATATTCGCGCATCATCAATCTACGCAGCCAAATGCAACGATTCACATTCCCATATGCGCGCAATTCACGCAATGCGAAGGATCATCAAAACACAAGTATGCATACAAAGAAACGAACCAACAACAACTTCACGCGTCGCTCAGTCAAAAAACAAAGCAAATAGACAAAAAACACAAACAACGCAAATGGTCATAAACCATAAACGACGCACAGGGTTGTCGAAGTCACTTCAATCGAAGTGTTTCACTTCACATTGACCCAAAACACTACGGCACTCCAATTTTTTTGGAAACACTTCACTTTTAAAAACTTGAATCATAATGAACTTTTCTTAAAATTTGTTATACAAACATATAGTTGCGCGATTCTTTACTTGTCAGAATCTCTGACAGTCCTACCCAACATTTTCTAAAAATTCAATTCTGGAATGCCGACAATACCGTGCAGTTATTCCCAAACTGAAGAGTTTGTATAAATATCAATGTTATGTTTAAGTGTTAATTATGAATGTATAAAATTATACATTTTACAAAACACTTCACTTTTCTCCGTTTCACTTCACTTTTTCTTGTCTAACACTTCGCTCGAAAAATTCGAAACGACAACCCTGACGACGCACAACGCTCAAAAACATTTCTCTCTCTCTCGAGAGAGAGTGTCTCTACCTACCACCAGTGTTGCCGTTTTGGTAATTTATTACCAAAACTGGTAACTTTTTTTAATTTGAAATTTTTTTGGTAGCTTGGTAACTTTTCTGAATATTTTAGAATATTTTTAATATTTCAATACATTAAATTTAACAATTGCAATATTTTTATTATTATTTATTTATTGAGACTTCATAATTTAAATATTTTGTACATGGAAATGATTATTGAATGGAAGAATTGCAATATGCAAGCAAATGTATAAAAATAACTTCTATGAAGAGGCACCACTTCTTTTTTGGTTGCTCTGTCAATTTTCTCCGGGTTTGAAATCTTTTGGCATCACTTGTGAGCAAAATCAAATGCGCGATTTTCCAGATGACCATTGATTCATTCGAATTTTTTGAAGTTTTAATTCAAAAATACATTGATACATTTTTTTATTGAATGCATTGTTTGTGTATTCAGATTTTGAATTTTTGCTGTGTTTTTAGTTTATAATATTTTTTGAATTAATGGATTATTTAATGAATTTATTAATTAAAATGTTATAACATATTTATATATACATTAAAACGGTGTTTTTTGATTTTTTTTTAAAGTTGTAATTCATTGGTAACTTTTCATAATCTGACATGGTCGCAAAATTTTTTCTTTAGCGGCAATCCTGCCTACCACCCGAAGATTCTCGAGTGGTTCACCCGAAGATTCCCGAATGGTTCACCCGAAGATGATCGAGAGTTCGAGTACTCGAGCTCAAAAGTCCGAATAGGTTCAAAAGTCCGAACAGGTTCAAAAGTCCGAACATGTTCAAAAGTTCGAACATGTTCAAAAGTCCGAACATGTTCGGACAAGGTCCGAACACCCGAACAGTCCGGACTGTTCAATGTTCGGACAATCGAGAACACTGATATATAGCACAGATAACCAGATGTGAAACTTCTTATTTTGTATGACTGTGGTCGTGAAATTTCTAAAGTTGTGTGCGTGAAAACTACAACTTGCCGCCCCAGAAACTCGAGATGCCGCCCCCGAATGACACCTCAACTTGACCAATAATTCACCATATCGTTTTCTTGTTCTTCTTTTCTAAAAATGTTTAAATTCGATATATTCAACTTGTCCCGCAATATTTTGATTTAAATGATAAATAGAAAATCAATTTTGAGATTTCAGAACAAAACCTATTCAGAAAATTATTTCTAAATACATAAACAGCTGACCTGTTTTTCACCAAAAAATGAGTAAAGCGTTGCCACTTTCTATATAAAATTAGGAGAAATTTAATAAATATATATATATTTTTTAAATTTTCATCGAATATATAAATTTTAAAGTTTTTAATAATTAAAAACAGTTTTATTTAACTTTTTGTTACTGACTAAATAACATAATGTAAATATTGTCAAGGAAATATTATGAAATATTTGTGGATTTCACCATGATTTGCATGAAACCTCGGGCGAAACATATGGTAGTACTGATAATTTGAAGTTTCTCAGGTGAACTCATATATACAATGCGTGTAATCAATTTTTAACCAACTGTCAAGAGTTTCACATCTGGTTATCTGTGATATATAGTGTCTCTGCTCATTTCGTGTCGCGACCTTGAAAACAACGCGCCCATAGAAGTTTCACTTCAAAAAATCGAGACCACTAATAATAAAATAAAAAAAAGTTTTTAATATTGTAGAAACAACTTGAACCTATAAGATGTTGAACTGTATTAACCATTACTTCTTTAGGAGGAGTATATCCCACAGATTTTAAAGATCACTTCATGTCGAAATTTGGTTTGGCTAATTAAAAGTGCTCAGTTTTTGTTGTTACTTATGTTTTAATTATTTATTATTCGTACTCAAGGATGTTGAGAAATCAACAGAAGCTTATATACTATTCATATAAATCGTTTATCTTACAGACGGTGCCTATATACGACGCGCTTAACAGTCTTGTAACGGTAGCCATCATCGGCAAGAACAGCGGAGTCTTGAGCAACAGCAACCTGCTCGACTGGAGCCTCAACGGCAACTGGAGCCTCTTCCACTGGGGGCAAGTATTCATTGGAAGGGAGTTCGTTCACATCACGACGGTGGCGGTAACGGATGCGCTTGACGGTCTTGTAGCGGTAACCATCATCAGCAAGAACAGCGGAATCCTGAGCAACAGCAACCTGTTCAACAGGAGCCTCAACGGCGACTGGAACCTCAACTGGAGCTTCCTGGACGGCAACCTCAACTGGAGTCTGTGTTGGGGGCAGGTACTCGTAGGCGGGGAGTTCGTTCACATCGCGGCGATGACGGTAACGGATGCGCTTAACAGTCTTGTAACGGTAGCCATCATCAGCAAGAACAGCGGAGTCTTGAGCAACAGCAACCTGCTCGACTGGAGCCACAACGGCAACTGGAGCCTCTTCCACTGGGGGCAAGTATTCATTGGAAGGGAGTTCGTTCACATCACGACGGTGGCGGTAACGGATGCGCTTGACGGTCTTGTAGCGGTAACCATCATCAGCAAGAAAAGCGGAATCCTGAGCAACAGCAACCTGTTCAACAGGAGCCTCAACGGCAACTGGAACCTCAACTGGAGCTTCCTGGACGGCAACCTCAACTGGAGTCTGTGTTGGGGGCAGGTACTCGTAGGCGGGGAGTTCGTTCACATCACGGCGGTGACGGTAACGGATGCGTTTCACGGTCTTGTAACGGTAGCCATCATCAGCAAGAACAGCGGAGTCTTGAGCAACAGCAACCTGCTCAACTGGAGCCTCAACGGCAACTGGAGCTTCTTCCACTGGGGGCAAGTATTCGTTGGAAGGGAGTTCGTTCACATCACGACGGTGACGGTAACGGATGCGCTTCACGGTCTTGTAACGGTAGCCATCATCAGCAAGGACAGCGGAGTTTTGAGCAACAGCAACCTGCTCGACTGGAGCCTCAACGGCAACTGGAGCTTCTTCCACTGGGGGCAAGTATTCGTTGGAAGGGAGTTCGTTCACATCACGGCGGTGACGATAACGGATGCGCTTCACGGTCTTGTAACGGTAGCCATCATCAGCAAGGACAGCAGAGTCTTGAGCAACAGCAACCTGCTCAACTGGAGCCTCTTGGACGGCAACCTCAACTGGAGCCTCTTGAACGGCAACCTCAACTGGAGCCTGTGCTGGGGGCAAATATTCGTAGGCGGGAAGTTCGTTCACATCACGGCGGTGACGATAACGGATGCGTTTGACGGTCTTGTAGCGGTAGCCATCATCGGCAAGAACAGCGGAGTCTTGAGCAACAGCAACAGCAACCTGCTCGACTGGAGCCTCAACGGCAACTGGAGCTTCTTCCACTGGGGGCAAGTATTCGTTGGAAGGGAGTTCGTTCACATCACGACGGTGACGATAACGGATGCGCTTCACGGTCTTGTAACGGTAGCCATCATCAGCAAGGACAGCGGAGTCTTGAGCAACAGCAACCTGCTCAACTGGAGCCTCTTGAACGGCAACCTCAACCTGTGCTGGGGGCAAGTATTCGTAGGCAGGAAGTTCGTTCACATCACGGCGGTGACGATAACGGATGCGCTTAACGGTCTTGTAGCGGTAGCCATCATCAGCGAGTACTGCAGACTCGTCGGCGGCAACTTGTTCAACTGGAGCGACTGGGATGTCAGCGACAATTGGAGCCTCAGCAACTACTGGGGGCAGGTATTCGTTCGATGGAAGTTCATTCACATCGCGGCGATGACGAACGCGGTAACGCTTGACGGTCTTGTAACGATATCCATCATCAGCCAAGGGACTACTCTCAGAGAGCGACTGCAAGTCCACATTGTTCACTGGCGAAGCATCCTCCAGAGGTGGCAAGTACTCGTTGGAAGGTAAGGCGGCATAAGCCGTGGCAAGAAATGCCAGAGCAACGAATACGAATTTCTGCAAGTAAATAATTTATGTAAGATTTGGTTTTTATCCGATAATTTGAAGCGTTCAGATTAGTCCTTTTTTATTGTTCTTATAGAACATATCAATCCAAGTTGATTTTGTGGAGCGTCTGAAGTCTTACCATTTCTTTGGTTGTTCACCTTCCTCTATTGCGAAACGATTGATGATCTGTGCCGTATAGCTCACCGTATTTATACGAAAACCTCTCTGTAATTCTCTGCCATTCAAAATTTAGAATTCTTAATGTGCGAATGCCAAAAAATTATAATATAAAAGCTGATAAAATAGTTACTTTACACGCACCACTATGAGAAAACAAAGCGACCGCTAACATCTACGTTGTCTTCTTCGTGCTTTGCCCGCTCTTCTCTTCCTCTCATTCCACTCCAATCTTGTTCTTCTCTATCATTATCTCTTCTTCGCACACCTTTTTTTGGCTTCAGTCTTAAGATGATGATGATGTCGATGTCTTTGAACCGGCACAGAGGTGAAGAATCGATCCAGTTGAATACGATCTAAATTAGGTGTTCTTACCTACATAAATATGTACATATATGTATATTGCTAAGTGGCCAAAATAATAGCAACAATAGGGCTAAGATAAAAATGTTAATAGAGCATATGCAAAGTTCTGAAAATTTGTTAAAGGCCTCCCCAAGAGATGACGTATAAATATTCAGTATCTACTTCGTCACAATTGTTCACATCCGATGGCCGTCTATCAACACCATTACCATAACCACTACCACCATCATCACAACCATCATTATGAGCAGCTTGATTGGATACATAGTTATTAAGTATCCACTTACAATTCAACCATTTAAGTGAAGGAGCACTCGAGTTTTGTATCATTGTAGGTTGTTGTTAGGTGGCATCAATACTATCAACACAACTAAATCAATTTATTCAACAATATTGTTGTCTCTTGCTTTTTGTTTCGATTCGTCTTTTAGGTCTTTGTTAGTTTGGCAATTCTATTTTAATTTATGATGTTAGCTTTATTAAAGGGTTGGCTCAGAATCGTCATTATCATCTATCGGATATACTTAAATATAATAAATGTGTGATTCGTCTTGACTTTATGTCTAATTGCTTTCCGCAATTCTAAAAGTTTTTGATATGTAAATAATATTTATTGTATTAAAAATGTGAATGCTTTAAACATGCAAAGTATTATTTATTTTTTTCACGTTTTTCTATCCCATTCCCTTTCAAAGCATATACTAGGTAGACAGGTAGCCAAATAACAAAAGAGAAATAATGCTATTTTCCTTGAAAAAGTCTAATAACAGTAGTCAACAGCTATTTTACTCCAAGCAACTCAATAACTTTTTCTAAAGGATTTTGGCCCGCCGATTCCAAAAATAATAATAATTATTTGAAAATTGTCGGAACCGTTTTTGAGATATCGCCATTTTAAATATTCGCGGTTTTTGCATAACGGTGGTCTTACATTAACAGCTTTAACTTTTGATATTATCGACAGATTTTAATAATTCTCAAACAAAAGTTGTAGAGAATGTTTGTGCACTTCTTTCTTTCATACACATAAAGTTAATTGGACTTGTAAATTTGACGTTATAAGCAATAATGTAGTTTGCACACTTCAAATTTATGTGAAAAATTGTATGAAAATCTATGTTTACAGCTGTTTTCAATACTTTCCAAAAATAAATTTTAATTAATAAATTTACAATTTTATTGGTATATATTTAAGCGATGTTTAAAAAAAAGTTTGTACAAATCAAGCAAAGGATGAATTTAAAAAAATTATTTATGCAAATTTTCTCAATATAGTCAAATTTTGAACTTTTGAGAAAAATGTCGAAAATTAGGTTTGTTTTCATTCAGTCAAGTGCAAAATATAAAATTAATCTTTGTAATGGTAAACAGAAATATTTTTGACACATTTTGTAAAAGTATTTTAGTAAAATTTCTTAGTTTAACAAATATTGAAAATTAGTTTTTCATTATTTTAAGCCAAAATTACAATACGTAACTTTTGAATTGGTTGACAAAGGTATTCTTTTCGATGGGAAGCATATAAATATTATCGTATTACAATTTAGCAATAGTCATCCATTATATCTTCATCCAAATTGCTTTGATAACGCCATCACATTTTGTGAAAACTCTCAACATTTTCATAATGAATTACTATCTTTATTTATAACTGGACTCTATTCGCATCGAAACAAATACCTTTGTCAACCAATTCAAAAGTTACGTATTATAATTTTGGATTATTAAAATCGGTCGATAATATCAAAAGATAGAGCTGTTAATGTAAGACCACCGTTATGCAAAAACCGCGAATATTTAAAATGGCGATATCTCAAAAACGGTTCCGTCAATTTTCAAAGAAATTTTATGATTTTTGGAATCAGCGGGACAAAATCATTTAGAAAAAGTTATTGAGTTACTTGGAGCAAAAAAAAAATTTAATTTTGTTTTCTCTCAAGTGTTATCGAATAATCTACTGTAGCCAAAACAACTGTAACAATATTCTATATTTATCAGTCAATGTAAGCATAGTAGGCTTTGTAATATTCTGTGTTTTTGGACATTGTAATGAAAGGTTTATAATAAGTTGCATTCGTTGATAAATTGGTATAATTCATTATATCAAAAATTATTAAAACAAGTACTATACTACAAATACTACACCATTTTCAAGCAGACTTCAGAAAATCGTAACAAAACTTCCGAAAATCGCAAAGTGATTTCCGAAAATCGTAAATAGACCTCCGAAAATCGTAATATGATTTCCGAAAATCGTAAAAAGACTTCCGAAAATCGGAAACAGACCTCCGACCTCTTTTTACGATTTTCTTTAGTCATTTTACGATTTTCTGAAGTCACTTTATGATTTTCGGAGGTCTGTTTACGATTTTCTGAAGTCTGCTTGAAGTTGGTGTAGTTCAATAAACTTCACGCTCTTATCTTCCCATAGTTTTATGCAAATTCCTGTGAAAGCACAAAATCAAACTACTCGATTTGCATAAAATAAACATTAGATACATATTCGGCTTATAATATCAAATACAAACCGAATTCGTGGCACGCGCTCGTAAAAAGGCAATAAATAATGCGATAAATTAAAAGTACATTTTCTTTTTTATTTCCATCGATCGAATCAATTATTTAATTTCAATACAATTAAATCTAGATCAAGAAATCATCACAATGAGCATACTCTATACGTGGATTAGTCTAGTGGCGGCGAATTTTGAACTTCTTCACAGTCTTATAGCGGTAACCATCATCAGCCAAGACGGTCTGTTCTTCAGCAATCGGGGCCAAGTATTCGTTTGATGGGGCAGCAACTTCGAAGCTAGCTTCTTGGTTAGGAGGCAAGTACTCGGCACTGGTCAACTCGCTAACATCACGACGGTTGCGGTTGCGGAAGCGACGGACGGTCTTGTAACGGTATCCATCATCGGCCAAGACAGTCTGCTCCTCAGAGGCAGGAGCCAAGTATTCGTTTGATGGGGCAGCAACTTCGAAGCTAGCTTCTTGGTTAGGAGGCAAGTACTCGGCACTGGTCAACTCGTTAACATCACGACGGTTGCGGTTGCGGAAGCGACGAACGGTCTTGTAACGGTATCCATCATCGGCCAAGACGGTCTGTTCTTCAGTAACCGGGGCCAAGTATTCGTTTGATGGGGCAGCAACTTCGAAGCTAGCTTCTTGGTTAGGAGGCAAGTACTCGGCACTGGTCAACTCGTTAACATCACGACGGTTGCGGTTGCGGAAGCGACGAACGGTCTTGTAACGGTATCCATCATCGGCCAAGACGGTCTGTTCTTCAGTAACCGGGGCCAAGTATTCGTTTGATGGGGCAGCAACATTGAAGCTAGCTTCTTGGTTAGGAGGCAAGTACTCGGCACTGGTTAACTCGCTAACATCACGACGGTTGCGGTTGCGGAAGCGACGGACGGTCTTGTAACGGTATCCATCATCGGCCAAGACGGTCTGTTCCTGAGCGACGGGGGCCAAGTATTCGTTAGAAGGGGCAGGAATATCGAAGCTAGCTTCTTGGTTAGGAGGCAAGTACTCGGCACTGGTCAACTCGCTAACATCACGACGGTTGCGGTTGCGGAAGCGACGGACGGTCTTGTAACGGTATCCATCATCGGCCAAGACAGTCTGCTCCTCAGAGGCAGGAGCCAAGTATTCGTTTGATGGGGCAGCAACTTCGAAGCTAGCTTCTTGGTTAGGAGGCAAGTACTCGGTACTGGTCAACTCGCTAACATCACGACGGTTGCGGTTGCGGAAGCGACGAACGGTCTTGTAACGGTATCCATCATCGGCCAAGACGGTCTGTTCTTCAGCAACCGGGGCCAAGTATTCGTTTGATGGGGCAGCAACTTCGAAGCTAGCTTCTTGGTTAGGCGGCAAGTACTCGGTACTGGTCAGCTCACTAACATCACGACGGTTGCGATTACGGAAGCGACGGACGGTCTTGTAACGGTATCCATCATCGGCCAAGACAGTCTGCTCCTCAGAGGCAGGAGCCAAGTATTCGTTTGATGGGGCAGCAACTTCGAAGCTAGCTTCTTGGTTAGGAGGCAAGTACTCGGCACTGGTCAACTCGCTAACATCACGACGGTTGCGGTTACGGAAGCGACGTACGGTCTTGTAGCGATATCCATCATCGGCGAAGGCGGTCTGCTCCTCAGCAGCAGGAGCCAAGTACTCGTTACTAATATCCTGGATTGGTGGCAGGTAATCCGCACTGGGAGAGTGTTGAGCAAAAGCTACTGCCACAAAGGCTAATCCAAACAGAATGCGTTTCTGAAAGTGAAGTTGATGTGAAGATTTTTAATCGTGTTATTGCTGGGTAATCCTTCGATAATATTATTACCATGTCTCTAATTTCTCGATGCTTGATGGAATACAAGCGATCAAATGATAGCTATTCCCAATTTTGCAATCATATTTATACAGATTCTCCATTGAGCTTCCCAATATTTCCATGGTCAAACATCATAGCAACATAATCAGCGTACAGTAAGAGATGGTGAATGGTTTCGAGTAGGTCGTTATTGTCATGACAAGCAAGCAGGCCAAAGTAGATAAAGTTATTGTTTCGGATAAATGTTTGTTTGTTTTTTTATTAGTTTGTTGAAATCTTAAACACGATAATTATGTACGCTGTTTAGTATAGTCGGAAGTAACTTTAAGTGCTCTGTTACCAATCAATCGCACTTAAGTTAATTGTTGCTTACCGTGTGTATAGCGTTTGGGTAAATCGACTGGTTAATTTTCCAGACATCGTCTACACCATCTCTATTCATATCGTATTGATTTAACACTTCAGAAATATAAGCATCTAATAAACCTTGATAAGGTTGTTGAAACCAGATGTAATTAAATGAAATAAAATTAAATTAAATGTGTGTCAGGGTGGGCTACGATGAGATAAGAGGAAAATTAAATTATTCATAAGTATGTAGATGAGAAGCTCAACATAAGCATACATGCATAGAGTATACTGAGTAAGGATTATTTTCTAGAATCAGAGAAATTTTTGGCCTTGTGATGAAACAATCCGAAAATTCATCTCAAATAATTACATTTTCACTTCTAGTTTAGTGCTCAACGAAGTTAGGATTATCAAATTTGTTTTAAAACATCTTTCTCTTTTTGTACTGGGTAGGGTATTTTGAAAATATTAGTCAAAATATAATTTTCTCTTCATATTTTTATTGATAAGAACTACATAGACCAATATGTCAATACTGTTTAATGGCGATGACGGTAACGGTAACGCTTCACAGCCTTGTAGCGGTATCCATCGGCTGAGAGAGAATGTGCTGGCTCGGAGGCAGCCGTTTCATAGGTGGATTCGGGTGCAGCATACACAGCTTCAGGAGCTGGTGCGGAATAAACTGGAATATCAGCGGTCGCAGCACCGGAGAAGGGTGGCAAATACGAGTTGGTCAGTTCGCTGACATCACGACGATGACGAAGTCGGTAGCGTTTCACAGTCTTGTAGCGATATCCATCAGAGGACAGAGTGTGAGCAGGCTCGGAAGCAGCCGTTTCATAGGTGGTTTCGAAGGATTGTGGAGCAGAGTACGATGGAGCTGGTTCAGATGGGGCTGCGTAGGCTACTTCAGGAGCAGATGCAGAATAAACTGGAGCAGGTGCAGAATAGACTGGAGCAGCAGCGGATGCAGCACCGGAAAAGGGAGGCAGATACGAGTTTGTTAGCTCGCTGACGTCACGACGATGGCGAAGACGGAAGCGCTTCACCGTCCTATAGCGATAGCCGTCATCGGCCAAGCTGTGAGCCGGTTCGCTCTCCAAGAAATTGCTCTCGATCACATTGGACGATGCTCCCGAGTACTCCTCGGTCGGAGGTAGGTATTCACTTGTCGGTGCATCAGCGCACACGGAGGCAATCACTGCCAAACCAATGAGAAGGAGTTTCTACAATAAAACAGAGAGAGAGAG
This sequence comes from Coelopa frigida, assembly GCA_017309665.1. Lineage (NCBI taxonomy): Eukaryota > Metazoa > Arthropoda > Insecta > Diptera > Coelopidae > Coelopa > Coelopa frigida. The sequence goes on from CM029561.1 coordinate 27,790,240, forward strand.
ATGATTCCGATGCGAAGAATAGTAATCCTCTGGTATAAAATCCTCCGTATCCTTCAACTTGTTATCCACTGATTGACATTGGCTGAATCTTACCATATTCGTTCTAACAGGTGCTGTTATCTCAAGTGGAAGAAAAGCAAATGATATCTTCTGCCAAACGGAATCTGCATTTATACTCATAGTTCCTGGTGTCTATTGATTTCGGGACGTATGCACTTTGATATAGCCTGTTTAGCAGGTTTATCATCAAATTCAATTCTCTATTTTTTTAAAAATATATACTTAGATCTTGATTTTTTATTATAGTGTTTATATTTAGATGGTTAGAATGGAAATTATTTTAAAACGAGAAATTAATCTTGAAGATCATTTTTAAGATTTATGTATTGTTTTGCTCGCGAAACTGGATGACGATGATTTCGATAAATGCAATCAATACGACACTCCTCGCCATAGTTGCCAAAATGTCTGTCTTTAGCATTTAAATTTCTTAATTTTTCTTTTATTTTGTTTTTGCGAAAACCTATTAACACTTGTCGCATTCATATTCGCACGGTCGCATGTGCGATTTTTTAAATTGAGGAGTCACGACCGGTTTGCGAATCGTTGGCCGGAAGATTCATATTTAGAAATAAATACACTATGCGATTTAATTACGGTCAATTTTGCAATTAGTTGTGTGAAAACGTTTTATTTTTATCAAATCAAATTAAAATACAGACAAATTTCAACCAATTCATTGAAAATATAAAACAGCTTGGGATTAGAAGACTCATAAATATTAATATCATAATCCTTTCGCTCTGGCCACACAGCCGCTGTCGTCACGTGGTTCTCTTTAAGCTGTACTATAGCTAATATCATTTTGACAAAAAAGAAGTGCAGAAATTAAAATGTTCCAAATTTCTTAATAAATTAAGTATATATTGCTTTAGCTATAAGACAGTTTTTAAATAAAATTAATTTTTTTGTAGATAATTTTTGTATGCCTAAATGCGCCTTCTAATGGTCTTGTAAATGTAGGCCTGTTGCATTTGAGGAACTGAAAAACTCCTTTCAGCGATGTCCTGGCCATTGATTAGTTCTTCCATGGACTCGTACGTGGAGAGAGCGATTTCATCGGGCGCTGGACCCAGGGTTTCTCCGCCATGATGAGTGGCAATAGCAATCACGAACATCACGGAAAAAAATAATAGTTTTATCTGAATCTTCTATAAGAGAAAAAAATCACAAACATCCTCTTTTATTCTATGAATTAAATATTGAAATCCTTACCATTTGGGCAGATTATGATGAGCTTTATTGAAAATACAAAAAATTCATCGATTTATATTTAAATTGACTGCTTCGGGGTTTTATGCAGTTTTCAAATGGAACAAGTTTCGAATTTAAATTTAATGACTTTGACCTCAGAGATTATAGGCCTCCAATAACCCCTCTTTTTTTACTTTCTGTCTCTTTGTGTTCGTGTGCAATCAGAACATTTTCAATAATTCGCAATATCTCCACTAATGGAATGATTAATTATTCCGAAACTATGACTTTTCCTCCACCATTTCGGTGGGGGCGAGGGAGAGGGAAGCATAGTTATATTTCCTTAAAAAATGATAAATTAATAATTGATGAAAACAAACTGACAGAAAGACAGACAGCAGCAGCGGCGGCGCCGTCGTCTTTATGAAAATGACGGTGGTAAGTTAATTAAAAACTACTCAAAAAATATACATATGCCATGTTAAAAAAAATATGTTTAACGAAAATATATGTTTAACAAAAAATATGTATGTTTAAAAAATATAGCAAAATAAATAAATATCGAGAATGCGGTACAACAACCACTCAAAGCCAAGACAATTTAATAATTTAACACCATTGAAACGTTCATTAACTCCTTGTACAACTTGTACAGAAAAAGTCGCAATTGAAACATTGTGAACATCGACCTATCATTAAATTATGACGACGATCACGACTGGGATGACGACGTACGACCTCTCAGAGTCCAAATCGCTTCGGGCCATGGACTGTGGGTTGTTTGGTTGGTTGCTTGTTCCTCTTGAGAAACGAACTCCGAAAGAAGAACCCAAGAACGGATGCATGGGGTCGGATGTATGACATCATACTTACACCAATATTTCTGTTCTTACTTGTCATGATCAGCAGTTGGACCGACCGAAATCGATGCTGGAGAATGGGACAAGATATGAAGGGGCACAACTGTATGCGTAGAACATTTATCATGTTCCAAGAAAAACCACTTGGATTTTGTGATGTTTAGGCAACGTTTGTTCTTTAACCTTTGTTCGTTCAAAGAGTACATAACTTGAAGGGAAGGAATATCATCGCAATTCAGAAAGGTAGAATAACCATTAGATAACAATACATTCGTAAAATATGCATGTCAATTATGGATATACAAATTCAATCTGAAATTACGTATATTCCTATATCTTTCCAATTTATTCAAGTTAAGTTTTTTATTTAAATTGAAAACGTGCAGAAGAAATCACCTCCGGTTATTTCAAGACAATATGGAGCCGTATCGGTTATTATCAAAGATGACAAACACAAGAAAAACAATATACATACACCTAAATATATATACATAGATTTATACAGCAAAAACAAATAAATAAATAAAGATAATAACAATTCGAAACTCATCAAATTATGCAACTAGCGATCTGGCCAATAGTGATCCGGAGAACCAGAGAATGGCGGATATATATGAATATACTATATAATTAAAATCTACGAAGCAGATCACGATCTGTCTGGCAGAACTTGATTATACGGCCGATGAAAGCGGACCGAAATTCTCGATCGAGAACAAGAAATCGCAGAAAAGAATGAGAATCCCCAAGAGTGATATGTGAGTGGGATAAACACAAAGAGATAGATTTCCAATGGATCTTTGGCTTGAATATCTTGGCGATATTTGGATAGATAAAAAAACTGTGGGTATAATTATAGATGTAGATTCGTTGATATTAGCATAAGTACAATAACAATAATAACAACAACAAAAATAACAACAACAATTACAAAATCAAGATCAACATCAACTAGCAACTAAATAGAACCTCATATCATTACAATAACAACAACAACGAAGGTCAAAACCAATTTGTGGATGAATCGATCGTAGAACTTGATACAAATTTAGGTGAAAGGTTTTATTCTCTTTATTTTTACTGGGTTTGTTTGTTTTAAATTTGGTTTTAAAATTTTATTTTTTTAGCTTTTATCATTTGTTTATTTCTAGTTTTTTGTTTTATTTATTTATTTATTTATGCTCACAACTGGTTGTTTATTTTGAACCAATCTTTAATCGTTTGACACGAAATCGAATAGATATTGTAGCCAGGTTAAAAGCTCGTCTTGTTCCTATTTGGCAAAACTAAGAGTTTATTCTTCTTCTCCCCAATCACCAACTACTTCGGCTTTTACTTCTTCTATAATTTTCTCTAAAGTTTGCCTTTTTTGGATTTTTGGCCAAATGCAAATTTTCAAGAATATCTTGATTGTTTTATGCAAATACCGAAAGTTGCTCGCGTGTTCCTTTTTATAGACTTTATTGAAAATGTAAACACAAGTGTGTATGGGTATATATCACACATTATTGATGTTTGTTTGAAAGAATTGAGAACCAACTTGGTGGTGGTCTTAATAGGAGACCGAGAAGACCGTGTGAGAAGGAAGAAAAAAAATTTTTTTTTTGATTAATATTGGCCTACAAAGCAAGTCTCGTCCAAAAAGGCGTGTGATCACCCTCACTATCGTGCTGCACAGACACACATATACTAGTGATCTGCGTGCGAAATGTGGAGCCGGACAACGAAATGACCATTGTGATCGATTCTGGTAGCTCTGGTTTACGTTTTTTAATCGTTCATTGTCATCACTTTAATGTGACAGATATTCGTTTTGAGACTCGGTGGTGTCTCCGAAGTTGAACCATCAAAAAAATGGCATCCAGTCGAAGTGATTTGCATGAAGTGATTTGCGAGAAGACCGATGACGTCTACGCATTAAAACCATTATTAGCAAGATCCGCAACCAGATCTTCCTTCATTCCGTTTGATGATAGAATGGTGCAATCAAGATATTTATGGATGAGTTTATCTGAGATTAAGTAGGTGTGTCTGGCCTTCTTTTCCATATGCTCTGGTTTATTGCTTAACTTTTGACTTCATCACCTCTACAATTGAATTGGATTGATTAATTGACCTTAATTTAATAGTTTAATTATTTGTATTTGATTAATTGAAATCTTCAGTTGAATCGTCTTCAATATTTATTAATTTGCTTGCAAAATTTAATTATTTCGATGACAATTTAAAAATATCGGACTGACCTTCATCTTTGCTACAAATTACTTGAGTCGTTGGGATATCTTTTCTCATGAGGAATTTGACAAATATTGAACCATTAGACAACTTCAACAATTATAATCGAGACAAGAAAAGGCATAACAAAAAATATGTTTACGAATAAATTTATGACAACAACAATCATTATGATCACATTCGTAATGAAAACAACAATCATAAGAATACTAACAATACAAACCAAAAATACAAACGATAAATACTTAGGTCAAAATATTTACTAATGTACATATCAAAGCTTTCTAGTTTTACCCGAAGCTTCAGGCAGGAGTGAAGTGAAGGAGCGCATGAAGATGAAGTAGGGTCGAAAGGACGGTTTCTCCAAGCCGTGACATATTTTGACATCATGGTAATGGTAATGCTTTTTCCATTTATGAATGTCAAGTTCTGACAGCTTCTTTAAAATATACGAATAAGGACATGGCAAAGAAGGGACATGGAGACTAAATGGAGAGATAAATATGAGAGGGACTTTGGGAGAACCGTAGTAAGTGAGTGAGTGAGAGTGAGTAAAGGAGACAAAAAGGTTGACTTTGCTGTGACAGTTGAGTTTTCACTTTCATTATGAAATTCAAATTTAGAAAGTCAACTTGTGATTTCCGGTGAATGAATAAGAAGATGACAACGCCACAAAATCGAAAATGAAAGAGGGAAGGAGCGAATATATGTAGGAGTGAGCATCAATCGCCACTCAAAGGTAAGTAGGACCGGACGACAATATTAAATAACTGACGAACATAGTGAGCGTTGATTTTTGAGTAGAGTCATTCGATAACCATCAAGCAAACGAATAAGACCGCTAAATCTTTTGATATATTTTAAATATCTTGTGATAAATTAATATTATAATAACTAATATAATAATATAATATTATATTTTAAATAACTGTTAAATAAATGTTGTAATAATAATAACAACTAGTGTTTTAATATACATAAGTAATAATATTGGAACACCAGTAGGACGCTAATCCTACATATATGTTTGAGAAACTTTTAATGCGAAGAAAATTTATTTCTACAATTTCAAAAATTTTGTCTACACCATTTTCAAGCAGACTTGAGAAAATCGTAAACAGAACTCAGAAAATCGTAAAGTGACTTGAGAAAATCGTAAAGTGACTTGAGAAAATCGTAAAATGACTTGAGAAAATCGTAAAATGACTTGAGAAAATCGTAAAGTGACTTGAGAAAATCGTAAAGTGACTTGAGAAAATCATAAAATGACCTGAGAAAATCGTAAACAGACCTGAGAAAATCGGAAACAGAACTCAGAAAATCGGAAACAGAACTCAGAAAATCGTAAACAGACCTGAGAAAATCGGAAACAGAACTCAGAAAATCGTAAACAGAACTCAGAAAAAAGACTTAAGAACCGAACGCGGTCGAAAAATTAAAGTTTTTCTGGTTTTCTGATAAATAATAATGTATTTAAATATTCAATATTTAATAATAAATTGTAAATAATACATATATTCTATGATCCTACTCGCATATCTTGTAGGGCCAGCGCATCTCCATTGAAATTGGAGCTGTGTTGAATTGCACGTGAACAGTCGGCCACTGTTATTGCCTCATCAATAAGACGTTCAACAAATTGTAGTCTCTGTTCACAAACACCAGGTCCTTGAACTTCCGGTACTCGCATCATGTTTTTTACATAAGTCTTTACTTTGGACCATATTGTTTCAATGGGGTTCAGCATTGGTGAATATGGACCCAAGCGAAGAACTTTGGTTTTGTCTTGCGTGTAACGGGCAACAGCAGCTTCCAAAGATGTGTGACATGGAGCATTGTCACTGACAATCACGACATCTTCGAAATTGTTTCCTTGCTGCAAGAAACTCTCCAAGACACTGCAGATCCATGTATTACATATATCTGCTCTGAATGATCTTCTTTGTCATCATTCTTTGGATCATTCAGAGCAGGCTAAGGAGACAATAACAGTGGCCGACTGTTCACGTGCAATTCAACATAGCTCCAATTTCCATGGAGATCCGCTGGCCCTACAAGATATGCGAGTAGTATCATAGAATATATGTATTATTTACAATTTATTATTAAATATTGAATATTTAAATACATTATTATTTATCAGAAAACCAGAAAAACTTTAATTTTTCGACCGAGTTCGGTTCTTAATTCTTTTTTCTGAGTTCTGTTTACGATTTTCTGAGTTCTGTTTCCGATTTTCTCAGGTCTGTTTACGATTTTCTGAGTTCTGTTTCCGATTTTCTGAGTTCTGTTTCCGATTTTCTCAGGTCTGTTTACGATTTTCTCAGGTCATTTTACGATTTTCTCAAGTCACTTTACGATTTTCTCAAGTCACTTTACGATTTTCTCAAGTCATTTTACGATTTTCTCAAGTCATTTTACGATTTTCTCAAGTCACTTTACGATTTTCTCAAGTCACTTTACGATTTTCTGGGGTCTGTTTACGATTTTCTCAAGTCTGCTTGAAAATGGTGTAGTATCCAATGTTCACACTTTATACTTCCTAATGTGAACCTAAATTTTAGTTTTTTATGGATTCTATTATGAATTCGATATCAATGACAATTGTTGCTTGGTACCATTCACCTTAAAGTAATATCCCATAATAGTCGATATCCGCGATATATTATGTTTTATATCGCCGTCGAAATATTGGCAAAGTGTTCATTGGACTTCATTACCTTCGTTGACGTCGTTGACAACATCAATCTGTGACAACGATGGAGATGCCAATGGACGCCACATTCACTTTTCAGTGTCACATCGCCGAAAAGCCAAAATTTCTATTGTCTCTGGAAATAACATACTTTTCCAATGATTTTTAAACATTGTTCATAGTTTTTGTTTGTTTGTTTTATTTGTTTGGTATTTTGTATGCAAATCCTTTTGGTGATAACAAATGCCATAATGGGAAAACAATGATTTTTGAGTTCATTCGATTGTTGTTGTAATAGGTATTTATTCCAAGGTACTGTCTGACAATAAATGACATATGTTAACAAATATTTAAAATCATTTGTTAAAATCTGACAGAAAATTAGTTTCCATATAACAAATATTGTTTTGATTTTTAAAAATTTCCTTTTTTTGTAATTTATTTTGTATTATTTTTAACTTTTTGCATAAATAGTATATTTTTCTATACAGCCATATTTTTCCAACTAAAATTGAAGACATTTTATTATTCCTGATTATGTTGTTGTTGCGCTAATGAAGCCTTCAAATCGGATCTAATAAATTTAAAAAAATGAACAAAAACCATACAAAATTGACAAACACAAAATTAAACAAGAGAAGAAAAAAATATTGCTGAATTAAATTAATGATTGCACAAGTGATGCAGACTATTTCCGTACAATGCCATCTTTTTGTCTCGCTCAAACGCATGAGGTCGTTTTGGTAATGAGCGGTCCGTTCGGCGTGTATCAAAGTCTTACCGTCCTTCTGTGCCTGGCGGTAAATGTCTCTCGAATAACGATCGATAGTTTTATCTCTCTGTTCATTCGTCTGTCTGTCGATCCACCTGTCACAAATTTTTTCACAAATGCTTCCCAAAGGCATTTTTTTCGATTAAATGTTTGATTTATTTTCATAATTTATACTGTATTTTTTTTTTAATTTTAATATTTTATGTGGGGAGTTTCATGAGAATTAAGTCGGATATTTATTTGAATTTTTGAGTTTCTATTTCAACATATTATCTTTAAAAGTATTTGTTTATTAGTTCTTTAAGCGGATTATTTGGTTTTCGAGTTTTTTCTGTTTTCTAATTTTGGCACAAAAATTAGGCTTTTAATAGATATTGGCAAATCGAGAAAAGAGACTCAAAAAAGAAGAAAGAATATTTGCAAAAATTCGATATGGTCTTATTTTAGTTGTCAGTCGTCTTATTTCATATGTCTGGAAAGCCCCAAACGTCTATAATCTTCCACTACTATTGAGTAAAAAAACAGATTTTTGTTTTTATTTTTAAGATCTTTTATAGTGTTTTCATCCCACTGTGTGGCTTCTTGAGAGAACCTCATTTGCTAAAAATAGTTCTCAGCCCTTTCACCACCAAGAAGGGTTTCTAAACAACGCAATAGACCCTGTTACCATAATGATTGATGTGTGGGATACACTGAAAAAATTTATGTGGTTTTTACTGTGGTGAAGAGCAAACTAATTGTTTTTCCTATTTTTGAATTTTTTATCTGAGTGTCGACTGCCGTTTTAAAACGCATGAAATCCAATTAAATTGCCAAATTAACAGAAATAACAAAACAAAGAGTGAACAAATTACAACAAAAATTGTGCTAGCAACAACCGCAAATCATACGGCGTTGCTTTGGACGGCTTTTATGAGTATACAAATTTAAATAAAAAGAACACAAAAAAACTAAATCAACTAAAATCAGCAACAACAACTACAATGAAATCCGTATTCCGAATTTGTTTTTGTTTTTTAATACGAAAAAAACATGTGAATCTGAAACAATTCGAGTGGTTGACGAGGCGAGACGAAGTTGTCGATGAAACGAGACGAAGTGGTTGACGATCTCGTGCAGAGCGTTTAACGTGGGCCAGCCTTTGTTGTTGTTATAGTTGGTGTTATTTTTGTTTGAATATTTAGAGGGTTTTGTTAGTGTAGTTGGTTTCGTTATTGAAAGTAATTTGTATATCTTTGCAATAGCCATTGATTGCGTATCGGGTCGATACAATTGCTGCGGACATCCGTGAGATTCAAGACGCCATACACAGACACATACAGACAAACAGATACAGCGTTAGATACAAGGACAGAAGTACCCACAGAGAGATGGGCAGACGAACGTACTTTAGATATCAACTTCAATACCTGTCAAAATCTATTTTTGGAACAACTTCAAGTTTCGATTGTGAAGTAATATAAAAATATCACCAACAACAAGACTAAAACAGCCACAACCACACTAAAAAATAACAACAAAAAATGAAAAAAGATCTCTAGAATCTAAAGAATCTGATACAAAGACTTCAGGAAGTGATCAATTGTAATTGAGAGAATTTTTTCGATTTAAAAAATAAATTAATTTTGTTTTAAAATTAGAATTTGGTATTTTGGTGGTGTTTTTTTTTCGTTGTTTTAGCTGTTATTGTTATTATTATTCCTAGTAATTATGTGCTTCTTCATCCGCCATTTTGACGCCATCCGCCAACGAGGCGAGCGATGATGTAAATTAAATCCCAACAGCGAAATCATATCAACAACAAAAACCAACAATAGAAGAGGCACCAACAACATTTATTTGATTGCAACAATTTCTATTAATTGCAGCTGCCACTGTTTCCCTCACACACACATGCTTGCACACAATTACACATACACAAACTCACACATACTCACATGCCTTCCGGCTCCAATTGGAGTCATTATGAAGTCTGTTTATTCATTAAAATCCATTGATTTGCATCGAGTTTGCGTCTCTGTGCTAAAAAACGCTGACGTCGACAGCGACTGCGGCGTTGGCGCTGGCTGTTCGAAAACCACCTCCCCCCCACCCAGGCACCGGTTGCGTGCTGTAATTTCCGCAATTTGCTCGCTAAGTGTTTTACAAATGCAAATTAATAACGCGACAGACAAAGCCCTAGAGTGTGAGTGAGGTCGATAGGGATAGAGAGAGATATATAGATATAGAGCGAGACAGAGAGCGATATAGAGACTATTGGGAAAGGGAGGAAAAGGCAGAGTGATATAGAAAGGGTGGAAGAGACAGACTGATTTTGAATTCAATTAGTTCGAGGTCGGGTCCGTGTGGTTTTGAATAGTAGTTCATTGTGGTATTAAAGATAAGTTTGAGTTAGCGATGACGAGGTCTTCAATCAACCATTCGGTGACCCTATATGTTGAATATGTTAATTTTTATATTTTTTCTTGATTTTAGAGGTTGACATCTGATGAATAAAATATATAGAATAGAATTATATTTGGATCAACTAGTTTAAGAACCTGTATCTAGTAATATATAGACATATTATCATACTAGAGTTATTTGACTGACGTCAGTCGACATAACTGATGAGTTCGGTGGACGTTTGATAAAAACACGTCTATTTAATGTCAAATTTTAAAATTTATAAAATTAATGAAGTGCTGAAAACGTTTTTTATTTAAAGAAAAGTAAAAATACATACTATGTTATAATAAAAATGAGTCACTTATTTTGATTTTATTCAAATATATATTGAAATATTAATAATTAATATGATTACAAAAATTGATAAATATTCCTTTCTTAACATAAGTTATTTTGTTAAAAATTCACAGAAATTTTGTATATCATTGAACATAAAGAATATTCTCGGGAATTTCTTTAATACAACTGGAGGAGAAATTTTTAATTCATTAAAACGATAATGATTAATTTCTCTCTAGTTTTAGTAGAAAAACCAGTCAGAGATTTTCAAATGTACCTCTCAAAACCCCATATCACCATCCTCCATATTCACAGTTAGTCCATCGCCGCACTGTGAAAATGTTTGTCGTGTAATTAAAACTGCGATCGCAAACAATGGTCAACGACCAGTGCGACCGCTTCCGTTTCCTGTATTGACGGTAAAGTCGCCGGCAGCGTCGGCGCCAACGTCATCGTCGTCATGGTCGACACTGGATTGTTGTCGTCGTTGCCACAGCAGCCGCGAAGTATGTAACAGTATTTCGCTTACCACGACGAGCACGATTGTCATTAAATTAAAGCCTGCTTTTAGGCAGCGCATAAGAAAACGCGAAAAAACCACTCAACCCACACATGCAAACAATTACGCACTCGTTTTAATTTAAAACAAAAACAATCGCAATCAACAAGAGCAACAGGAAGTACAACTACAAGAAAAACAATCATGTCGGGGTGAGCAGGGTTGCCAACTGCCGACGCATATGCGTGCTTGTAAATATTTCGAATGCCGCCGCGCACTCAATTAAATTTGATTTGCATAAAATAATTTCAATGCGATTGTTTATTCAACAAATAAATTAAGTTTACATGTGGGCGTGATTTCATCATGTTGTTGAATGTTTTTTCTTGTTCTTTTTTTCCTCTTTTTTTTCGTATTTTTCATTTCATTCATGTTTTAATTTTCATTTAAGTTTTCCTCTTTTCATTTTAATTTATTCCTGTTTTATTTGGTTTTTATTTTATTTTTGTTACTTTGATTTTCTTCTTCTGATTTTTTTCATTGCCCATTATTGTTCATTTATTTAAAATTTCTCTTTTTCTCATGTTATCTTTTGTTATTGGTATTTAAAATTACTTTTTCCCATTTCGTAAAATTTTTGTAATTTCACTTTTTCATTTATTTTTAATTTTCACTGTGTTCATGTCATTGTTTGAATAAACTTTAAATGAAAACAATTGCCAGCAATTTCATGCCATTTTAATTGTATTTCGATTTCGACCTCACCTTCAGCCACACACTTCTCCTCCTCATCCACCGCCTTTATTGCGTTGTTAAAAAATGGCTGAAATCTAGCCCAAAGAAATCCGTCGTCGTAAGAAGCCATTTTCACGCATCATAAACTTAAGTTGAGACCCAAGAAATCTATGGGATTGCTGTGGTCATGTGGAGCAGGGTGAGAAGGAAACAGACACACGGTTAGGTGGGATAGGCTGGTGTAGCCAAGTGGTAGCCAAAGTGGAACAAAGGGATGTGGGGCATGTGCGTCATTCAATTGAGTGGAAAATTTCGCTCCAGTTGCTCTCGAACTTTAAGGCTTTTCCACTCATGTTTTTTGGTTTTGTTTTGTCGATTCACCAATTTCAATCGGTTACCTTTTTCTACCACCTCTCTCCCCTGTTCTCCTTCAACCACTTTCTTTTTCAAGGGTCCGTCCAATTTGCATCACCGCAAATCTTAAAAAGAGGAGGTTGGAGCGGTTCCTCAGGATTTATACCTCAGTGATTCAACCATCCATCCATCCATCGATCGATAGGCACATAAAAGACGACTTGATTTTAAAAAGGTAGTGAGAGACACGAAGAAAGATGTGAAGAGTGGGAAAGAGGGTGAGCGTTAAATTCTCCCTCCGAAATATGATTTATCGATTTCTCGCATTGATTTCTGACTTCCACCAACGAAGCGATTCCGCGCTCGCCGCCGACTGAAATGGCTCGGATCACGCTCTCCTGTCTTCTGTGGGCAGGACCAACCGAAGTCGAACGATCGACTCACACAGTATATTGAACTTTTCGTCTTTTCTGGATTTCCCCACAGAAGGGGCGACTGTGAGGAGAAAAAGAAAAGGAGAGAGAAAGCATTTTTCATTTTCCTAAAACTTCATGTATCCAACGTTTTCCTTTTTCTCGCCATCTCCTCAGACCACCCCGTCATCCTCGGCAGGTCCTTTCTTATTACATAGTTTTGCGTGCCTTCGTGTCGAGAACTCAAAAACCAATGAAGTGAAAACGAACGATTGAACCACTTTTCTTGATTTGATTTTTGCGTTGCACTATTTTTCGTCTGCTTGATGTTGTTGTTGCTGTTGATATTAGTGTTGTTGTTGTTGCTATTATTGTTTTTGTTGTTGACTGATGGAAGGTACTTCAAACCCCATCGTGGTGAGAGAGAAATTCTTCGATCAACCCTTTGACGCGGTTGAATGAATCGAACCGGACGATGACTTGGAAGGCTGAGGGTTATAAAGAAGGCGGCGAGGACGAGAACGATGAAGATGTAGGGAAAGAGATGATGACGACGACGAAGAGAAAGAGGCCAAGAGAGGAAGTATTTAACTGTGCAGCGAGCTTGTGGTCAAGTTGAAGTGTATGTTCAACGGATGTCGATAGGATGCCAAATCATGGTCAGGAACTCAGGATTCCGGATGTGAAAGAAACTCTCGCTGAGTAGACGTAATCATGCGATGACTTCGAGAATCGCTTACTAACCTAGTTCAAAAGGGGGGAATGCGAGAGTTAGAAAGGGGCGGAAATAGGTGAATGGTGAGAAAGATAGAAAGAGTAAAGTGGAAAGTGAACAGGAAAAGGGTTGATTTGGTGTGAGATAGCACGGTTCATGGCACTCGCATGCAATATGAGTGAAAAATTAACCATTATTTTTAAATTGAGGGATTTCTTTTGAAAAATAGTCGAAACGATAATTTTTTCTGAAAAACATTCGAACCGATGAATTTTCAGCATGAACAAGAAGGAATTTATTGGGGTGATTGAAAGGAATAGAGAAAGAAGTTTAAAAGCAGAGAGAGGAAGAGGAAAAAGAGAAAATTATTCGAATCAAATAAAATTTATTAAATTGCAGAACTGATGTGTTATGCATTCCAACGAGGTTCATCGGAAGTGAAAAGCGTCAAAAGAAAGGTTTTCTTCCGGATGAAATTTAAATGGTAATTAGAAAGAGTAGACTTTTGTCATTCCATATGGACGTCTATGAATCTATTCCAAATGCAATTAGACTGGTGCTTTCAAATTAGACACCTCCATCAATATTTTCACACCATCGATGACTAATTTACACGTATCAACGTGTAGTATTATCAATCAATCAATCAATCCAAACCACCTAAGCAATAACTCTAACGGAATCAGTATGGACTTCAATTAAAGGGACAACGAATTTCTTCGACAAAACCTTCCGAACAACACAAGTGTCGGACATTATCTTGACCATAAAAAGGAAATGTAAAGACCAATAATTTGTATTTGTATGTGAACGAGCATATCTATATGTGTATGAGATCGTCAATAAAACGTCAGTCTGTCCATCGCCACTTCGATTAGTGTCAAAATTAATTTATTTTCGCCTCCTTCACATCGTGTCACGCATCGGCCATGCCTTTTCGATTATCGCGACGGAGGTGCGTGACTAGGCCAAGTTAATTAAACGCTATATCATCATCAATGGTAGTATGAGGAGGTCGCGAACCTCCCACAAATTAAATAAAACACATCGAACATGTTTCGAACATAACAATCGAAAATATTATCCCATAAAATGCGAGGGACGGTTCGGAGTTCGATCCATGAGGAAACCCATCAAATGCCTTGATGATTCCGGCAGTCACTTAATCTTTTCTCTCCCTCACACACTGTCTCTCTCTCCCTCACACACACTCCCTATCTCTCACACTACCTCGATCACCCTTGGTCAAATCGTGGCCGGTCCCTGCTCCGAGTTAATCAACGAGTCACGTTTGTCATAAATAATCGAAAAAATGTCATAAAAATACGCCCAGTTCGGGACTCTTGCTGTTGTTTCTCGAGCCCATGCTTCGGACGTTATTATCCCGGGGACACCCACACGTGCCCCACACACACAAACACACACGCACACTTGCATACGTAGAGGTGGACGGATGCATGGCCGGGTTTGCGTGCAATTGACGCGTGCTTCAGATTTTTAAAATCACCAAAAACCTGCTTGAATGCCCATACGACCGTCGTCCTTCTCTCGCTTCTGCTCTCCCCCTCTCCTTATCTCTTTCTCTACCATTCTGTCCGGCCTCTCACGTTCCTCTCCTGCCCCTGGCTCGGCAGATGCGTCTCTGACCAGTCTTGGGACGTTTTCGTATTAGGTTTTATTTTCCAGGGATTCTAGTTTTATTATTTTTCCAGCTCATAAATCTTATGTTGGAAGAATGACTGAAAATTTCAAACTTTTTGGGGATGCATGTGATGGGGAGGATAATAAGATTTTGACCGGACATGGGAATGCTATTATCCATGATGCTGGAGAGATGGGGCTTGGATTTTATTTTGGTAACATACTTTACTTAAAATGTCTGTACTTTTGCAATTATTTTCTATTTTTTACTTGCTTCTTTTAATACATACATTATACAAAAGTCTATTAAATATAAATTTGTATTATTATTTTTTCAATCGTTGATTTATTGTCTTTTAGTTCAATAATCATTAGTATTTTTTTATTTTTTTTTATTTTAAAAATATTATTTTTTGTTATAAATATTTAATTTGATGAGATTAATTTATTTTTATATTTTAAATATTTTAATATTTAAAAAAAAATATTGAACAAGTTATTTTTTATTTAAAAAAATATTATTTTTAAGTAAATCAATGGATTGGTATTAAATAAATATTTTATTTATTTATTTTAACATTTTAATTTTTTTGGGTGTAGATATTTTGTACAATATTTTTTCTAGTATTTCAGTTTTCTTTTACTTATATAATTTCTTCATAAACTAATTCAGAAAACTTCGAACATTTTAAAATAATCTATATTCAAAGATTGTCTTAACTTTCATTCCTCATACAATTGCAAAAGTACAGCTTTTATAAACAGAACAAGTACGGTAAAAACATAACAACAACTCGGGTATCACTTTTTCGATTGACAAAATTTTCGGTTAGGAAAATCACATGAGAATCTGGTCAATAAATATTAACTACACAATAAAGAAAAACAACAATGACAAGCTTGATGACAACGAAATATGAACAAAAACAGTAAAAAGAACATGAATAACAACCAAAATTTCAACATCATGAAGAACGGGAACTACAACGATGGGAAGAGCAACAACGTTAGGAACAAAGACAACAACGACAACAAAAAATATGAAATAAAATGAAATCGGCTTTAAAAACTCTTGTGTGGCAGACATGATGGTTAAAGTACAAAGGCAACTATAACTTCTAGAACAATAACAACAACTACTACAACTTTTACAACAACAACTATACCACCATCTATAAAAAAAGTGGACCACAACGAGGACAGTAAGAAAAATGTTACCAACCAACTCCAGGAACTGCTTAAAAGAATTTGTGTACAAAAAGAACGGTTTATTTGAAAAGCTTCGCAACAGTGCTAACAAGATAACAAACACACACACACCAGAAACCGAGATAAAGAGAGACAGTTGCATCCCGCAGGCGAAGAATCGAAGGATGCAAGAGCCAAAACCGATGCGATCCGCACAGATCCGACCGAAACCCCCTGACCATGCCCGAAGACCGAGGAAAGGATTTCACACGATTTGCCGAAGCCCAGAGGGGACTTCGTTGACAGTGTGGCCGGATATCGGCCCTTTCAATTTTCAACTCGAGCGGATCACGACAAGCAGGAGTTGAGCAGGAAGAGGACGGAAGATGGTAAAGGAAATGCGAACAGAAAAGAAGAAGGAATGCGAAAAGAGAGACAGAAAAGGGGAAGCGTACAAGGGTGAAGAAGGGGGGAGGAGTGAGGGAAAGAGGAAGGATATTAGGGAAAGACTTGGCCTTGCTTTCTGATCGGAAATCGAGAACCACGAGAATTTGCAAAATTTGTCGAGGATGCGTCGAGCAGCCGACTACGAAGAGAGATACAGAAAGAGAGAGAGAGAAAGAGATAGCTAGAGAAGAAGAGATTGAGAGAAAGAGGCAGTGAGAAAAATAGAGGGAGAAAGAAATGAATAGTTGGAGCCGGGTGTCGAAAAACGATGCTGCCAATTTTGAGACTGCGTTGAGTGGTGGACGTGTTTGGTGCTTTGCTTTTGTGTTTGTTCCTTCTACTTTTGTTGTTGCTCCTCCTATTACTATTATTGTTGTTCCTATTACTATTGTTGTTGCAAATACTTCTGTTGTAATTTATACTAAAATCAAATTCACAATTTCCAGATTGTTGTTGTTTTCGATTGTTGCTCTTGTTGTAGTTTTCGATTATTGTTATTTTTGTTGTTTTCGATTGTTGTTAATGTTGTTGGTTTTTTCGAATGTTATTGTTGTCTAGAGAATATCCTTTCATATGCTAAACTCGTCGAAAATCTGCATCTGTCCGCACACGCCCACAGCTGGCGGGCATTTGCATGTTCGTCCACAAACTTCTGGGAAAATTCCCAGTCATCTCTCTCTTTCTCTCCATCACACTCTCTTTCTCTCTCACTCTTTCCTACTCTCCTTCTTCCCCACGCTCTCTCTTTGTCTCCCGTCTGCCTGGTGGAATTTTGTTCATGTGTTGATAGAAGATTTCCTGCTTCGGTTCGATACAGGATTCCAAAAGCATCAACTTGATTTCAGCTTTGAGGTTGAATACGATCCGGCTTTCTCACTCACTTCATTCTCTATCTTTTTCACTCTCACTCATATGCGGGTGAGTAGAGAAGATTTTCATTGGTGTGGCAACACTGGCATGCAATTTTGTAGTTAATTGACTTTGTCTGTCAGTTAATGAATTGCCTCTGCCCATCACATGACGCACTAGAGTTCGGCTTCAAATTCTTTAAGACTTCATCTGAGAGTTGTTTGAGATGGAGAGGAGAATTTTCGGAAATCTTCGCAATGAAATCTGTTGGAAATATTCAAAATGTGGTTTCAATATTTTAAAAGCTGGTTTGAACACTTAAAAATCTGGTTTGAACACTTTAAAATTACTCTTAAAAACCATATTAAATTTTTAAATATTTCATTAAAGAGACTGGATTTTATCAGTTCTTAGAGTGATCTGTAAAAGGTATTAAAGGTTTATTTAAATTTGCAATAGAAATGTTATTCTTTTCTAAAAATTTATAGATTTTTCTATATTTTCTATACGATTTTCTAATTTCTTAAATATATCATCAAGTACCTAATTGAAATTTCCCTATGGCACTCCTTAAAGATTTTACTCGGAGGGTTTTTCTCATTATT
Organism: Coelopa frigida; assembly: GCA_017309665.1. Classification (NCBI taxonomy): domain Eukaryota; kingdom Metazoa; phylum Arthropoda; class Insecta; order Diptera; family Coelopidae; genus Coelopa; species Coelopa frigida. Next base: position 27,808,229 of record CM029561.1, read on the forward strand.
CTTCCTCTCAGGGAAGTTCCTTATCAGGAAGCCTACTCAGAGGAGAAAGTCAGATGAGGAATCCATCGTCCCATACTCGTCGTCGATTCAGCATGACATCTCGCAGATCTTCGGGCGAGATGCTTGCGAGAAGTTTGTCGTGATGTGTGCTATCCTGTCGTCGCGCCGCAGGAGTTGGGAGCGAGTGAGGCTTTCGATTTCCGCTTGCCGAAGTTGTACACGATGATGATCATGACGGTTTCACTTGCACGCTTCCGGCTGGGCATCCTTCTCGAGCGAGCCCGATGTCCGTTGCATTTGTCGCATCCGTGTTCTGTTCGAATCGGTCGTCCTCCCTCTCACTCTTTCTTTCTACCACTCAGTCCCACTCTTTCCCTCTCTCCTCAACCTATCTGCAGCTCTGACTTCGGCTTCAACTTCGATTTCCTGCGGCAGCTGCGAGAAACCGAGTGAACAAGGGACGTGTGGAAATTTGAACTGAATCGATGGAAATGGAACAATGTGGGATGGAGCAGGGATGACAAAAAGGGTGAGAGTGGATCGAGTTGGAAAATGGAACTGGGAGCAAGTGTTGCAGCCGGAATTGACAAATCGCACACTTTCGACAGATAGTTGCGTGCAAACGAGGTTAATTGGCGGCCATATTTCAATGCAGTTCAACCGGATGTTGGGCGTTGAAGGCAACAACCACAACAACTGGCTGGACAACAACAAAAACAAGTAGGAGAAAAGTAACAACAACATGGAGTTGTGAAACATCCCATCGGATGGTGTTGCAGACGGCATGGAAAACACTTTGGCAGCCAATTTCGAGAAAATTGCAAATTTCAAAATGTCATCATCGCCATCATCATCATCATTGTCATCGTCATCATCGCCACTATCATCACCTCGGCATCGTCATCATCGTCGCCCTGGTCGTCCTTGTCGTCGCTTTGGTCGTCATCATCGTTGTCGTCCGCATCGTGTTCGGTTGCAACCGGATATATCAGCGCATGCAATATGTCCAACGGAAATCGGTCTGTCTATTTCACTCGCCCTGTCCTTCTCTATCCCTCTAACGCTCTCTCTATTTCACCTTTCCTTTTCTATTTCTATCTCTCTCTCGTTCAATCTCTCTCCGTCTCTGTTTCTCCCATGGTCTCTGGAATCGACGTCGGCGTTGTCATTTTCTTCACCATCGTCCTTGTCCGTCAGTCTTGGCCATGGCGAAAGGAAGCGGAAGTGCGCGCCTCGTGCACAAGTTGTGCTTCCGGTGTCGACATCGATGCAGCGACTCCTCGGACCCCGATCACCGGGCACACCTTCAGACCGATAGCCATCGACACATTCACTTCACTCTCCTCCTTCTCAACCTTCGCCTTCGTCTCCACTTCCTTTTCAATATTCAACTTTAACTCCACCTCCACATCCCTCCTACTTCTCCACCTCCTTCTTTACCTCCCTTCCTTTCGCTCTACATCCCCATTTACTCCTCTTTTTTTGCCACGATTTCGGCAGAGTTTTCATCAGGAATTTTCATAATTTGTGGCAGCTGCCTGGAGTTTTCGGCAGCCAGCTGCAATTGCAGAGAGGCAAATAGAGAAGAGTGAGAAAAATTGCAGAGTAAAAGAGAGAGACAGGGGATCCCTTCCTTGATCTCAATTCGGTTCTGGTCGTGGATCCGCATTTATTGCAATTTGCCAATTTGTATGCAAAGACGAAGATGACTTCGAGAGCGAGTATTGCTGCATTGTTTCACTCACACTCGTTTCCTCACCTCTTTCTCCCTCACTCCATCTGTCCTTCCTTATCCTTTCCTCTGCCTCTATCCTTGTACCATTCTCAACTATCCCTTCCGTTCGACACTATCTGCCTCCACTGGCATAGAAATTGACTGATTTTGAACGCGAAACGAAATTAGACGATCCACGGGGTCGCCTACGAACCATTTGGGGGAACCGCCGACTATCGACCATTTGCAACGAGAGATCACAGGAGAAGGAGAAGAATAAAGGAAGTGAACGAGATGTGGTGAAAGAGACGAACGAGAATAACGAGGAGGTGGAGAACGTGACGAATGCGATGCCTAAAAAGCCAACAGCTGTCGGTTCTTGAGCTGAGCTTGAAAGAGGTTGCAAATCGAGGGCAATTGCACAGCAGAAAGAGACCGATAGTGATAGAGAGAGAGAGAAGGAGGAAGAAAAGGACAATGAGTGAAAGAAGGAGCGAGGGAGAGACCGATAGTGATAGAGAGAGAGACCGATAGTGATAGAGAGAGAGAGAAGGAGGAAGAAAAGGCAATGAGTGAAAGAAGGACCGAGCGATAGAAATATAGAAGGACCGAGTGAAAGGAGAAACCCGAGAGAGCTTAAGAATAAAAGATAAATCGAGTGAGAGCGAGAGGGAGATGGCGATAGGGCATTAAAACGAGGCCGACGTGGAGCAAAAAATGATTTATGCGAATGGGTTGCATACACTTGGAGCACCATCGTTGAAGCGACATCTAGCGGCAAGATAAGACACCAACAGGGAACGCAGTGCATTTCCGTTCTCTCGTCCTCCTTCTCTTTTCTCTTCCCACCTCCTTCGCTCTCATCTCCCCCCTTCTCCACCTTCTCTCTGCCTCAACAACAACAACTGATGGTCGCATTTGGTTTTTATGCTTCTCTGCTGAGAAGCAGAGCAAGAGTGATAGAAGTAAAGAGAGAGAGAGCCATGGAGAGAAAGAGGGCGTAGTTCAACTGATGGATTCACACTGAACGAGGGAAGGAGGCCAGGAGAAGCAGTTGGTCGTCCTCGTCCTGGATCCTTTTCGTTCGCATGTGTTTTTGACTCCCATATACGGATGCGTTGCCGGGCTCAAACTGTTGCAATATTCAATGGATTTTACGGGCGACTCGACTCACCGTCCGTCCCACATCTACCCTCTCTATATCTCTCTCTTCCTTCTCCATTCATTTCTCTTCTTCTCCTTCCGTGCTTCTCTTTCTTTCCCCCTCTCACATCGTAGTCTACTCCCTCACTCCTTCCTCCATTGATTGCTGTTGTTGGCATAGATTCCTGGACACATGCTGGAGGAAATCGCTGGCTCCATATGGTGGCGATACTGGTTCTTCTTCTTCTCGACGTCGTCGTCGTCATCCACCTTGTTGTTGTTGTTGGTGGCGATGTTGCAGCCTTGCTGTTCTTGTTGTTGTATTTTTACTGCCACTACCTGACCGGAATTTTGAATTTAATTAAGGAAATATTTATGCGATACTTGGTTGAAGCGAGGACGAAAGGCGAAGAGGACGAGAAGAAGAAACAGGAGAACTCAGTGGTTTTTGCCACTGTGAGCGAGTGGATCAAGTCAGATAGATAGAGAGGGAGTGGAAGAGAGGGGGAATGATAGGAAGGAAGCAAGTGACCGAGTCGGATTGGAGGTGGGGCGAATGAACGAACGGAAGAAGAAGGATGCGTGCGATTGGAATTTTATGGCAGCAGATTTTTTATGCTCAGGAATTTTGGAAGGATCAGCAAGCGAGACCTGGAACGAGTCAGACAGGCATAGAGAGAGACTGACGACGACAGACAGAGTATGAGAATGAGGCAGAACATGAGACAGAGAATGAGTTGAGGCATTCAAGGGTGGTGCATGAAAGTGTGAAAGTTAGGAACGAATGAACGAAGAAAAGAGTTGAAGATTGAAGTATAAAGAACGCAATTGTTGTGGGTAAAGTGTAGCAGAGGCGACCGAGAAAATTTATAATTAAAATCCCAGTGAACATGAGCGAAGGAAATTCTTTGAAATTCATCTGTATCACATTTTCGTTCTCTCCATTTCTCTATATTTCTCCCTCTCCCTGGTTGAATGGACAGGAATATTGCATTTAATGCGAAACTTTGCATACTTTTAGGCTTGGGAACATATGTTGTTTGATGCAATAAAGCAAGAAAAATTTGTTTTTGTTCTGTTTTTATTATTTCTTTAAAAAAAATAATCTTTCAGGAAAATGTGATATGTGAAGGAGAGCAACAAATATTGTTGTGAAATTGAATTTTATGGAAGGCAATGAAAATTTTAATCATTCCATCATCGTTTTCCTTCCACCAGTATGTTTCACTGTCTCTTTCTTTGCATCTCTTCTTTTCATTCATTCGATGATTGTGAACAAGAGATCAAGTTCATGAATGACGTCAGAGGGTAGAGTTTAAATATCATATGAATAGAAGAACACGAGAATTATATTCAACAATGGACAAGGAACAACAGAAGTGAAATAATAAAATATTACCAAAAGTCTTACAAAATGAGTACAACAAAAATATTATAAAATAAGTACAACAAAAATAGTATAACAAAAATAGTAAAACAAAAATAATACATCAAAAATAGTACAGAAAAAGTACAATAGTAATAGTATAAGAACAACTACTGTATTTCATTGTACAACAATAATAATGAAACGTCATATAATAACAAGGATGAAATTCTATTGTTCAAATGAATGTTAAGTGGAATTATTTTGCCTTTCATCATATATAGAATTTTCTTTTCTCAACTTTCACTCGACAAGCAGCCTTCAAGCAGTTTCCTTCCACTCATTGTCGTCTCTCAACATCTTCCCTCTCACTCTCAGCATGCAGTCTTTTTGGAGAGAAGGATCGCGTGTCGAGAAGTTTCTGATGATAAACAAGCAAATAATTAATTATACAACTTCCTGCAGCTGAACATCCTGGCCAGACCAAGAGAGGCCAAGAATATCTTACAATCACTTCCAGATATGCATACGGCCGTCAGGTACAAGGACGACGATTTTCTCTCTTTCTCTCATTCGCCAGCGGGGTTTCATGTACTTGCCATACCTGGGAATTGAAGAAAAGTAGTAGATTTCGTGTAGAAAACATTTAATTAAATTCCTTTAAATTTGAATGCAATACCAAGGATCTTCCTTCATAATCAGGGGTCCGAAAACGTTTTTTTTTTTTCAAATCTTTCATTAATATTTATCCTTCAAGAAAAGTTTTTAGTTATCTTAAACGATAAATATATGTTACGATAAAAAAATTTCTCTCGCAACAGTTCTTCGTCGCAAATATAAAACGTTTTTTCTTCATCTCGAAAACGTTTTTTTCTCTCCACGAAAACGTTTTTTTTCTCTACACGAAAACGTTTTTTTCTCATTCATATTTCTTATTGATTCTATTATTATTTAGTCTCCGATAATTGATTCTATTATTATTGATTCTGCTACATTCCATAGATTCTACTGTCCTTTTGATCTATTCTACTACATTTTCCACTTCCTCTACTATCTTCTACAAGAATTCTACTACCTCTAGATTTGAAAATATAGTAGAACATGTTCAGAACTTCTGGAAATCACAGTCAAATGCCCTGAAATGCATCAAAGTTCTGGACGAAGTCTGAAGTTGCCAGCTCAAGTCATCTCGACTGTCAGTCACTGCGTTCCTCCTTATATTAACATTCATTCAACTCTCTCCCTCGCTTTTCTCTCAAAACACTTTCCTCATCGTCAACCTTTGCTTCAACTTTCCCTCGCTCATTCCTTCGCCTACATCTTCAACTTTCTCATCTCCTTCATCCGCGCCTACAATACCTGAAATTCGCTCGTTTCACTCTGGTTTACTGTTGCTCTCTCTTTCTCTTCCTCGTCCTCTCTCTTTCTATCTCACTCTCTCATTCTGCCCTCTCATATGCATTTCCTTTACTTCTGCTCCTTTGCTTCCTCATAAGACGTTGCAATTCAAGCAGGAATCGTACTCAAAGTTTAGAACGAGGAAGCCTAAAGCTTGAGGGGTCTAGGTAGCTCGATTCTGATGTTGAATTCTGAATCCTGAATGCTGAAAGCGGAAGCTCTTGTAAATTCTAATTAACTTTCCGTTTGCCTGAGTCGCTGAAGAGGTGCCAAAGCGGTGAAAAATTAACTAAATAAATACAGACAGAAGGAGGCAGAAAAGAGAGAGAAGGAGAGATAGCAGAGGTGAAGAAGGGAGGCAGAGAGTTATGAAAGAGGAAAATTATAGGGAACAAGTGAGAGGGAAGACGACTTGCAAATCAGCAGGAAAATGCAATGAGTTGCAAAACAGAAATTACTTCATGCTAATTCTGTCTGTCCATCCCTCTGTCTATCCTTCTGCTTGTCTTCCCATCTGCCCATGGTTACCTGAGAAGAGCGATTCAAATTTTTGTTCTCCTTCCTTCCATTTGTTCACTGACAAAGGGCAGACTTTGTTCGGCAACTTTGTGAAGCTTTCTAATTAAACCGAGACGAAGAGAGAGAGAGCGAGTGAGAGAGCAAGTCAGAAGATTGAGTGAGCGAAAGAAAAATTGGGAATTTTTCGGGAAGAAATAAATGATTGGAATTCATTTCCAGAGAATACATATTAAACCGCCTTTTATGACAATAAATTTTGTAACAAAGCGAATGCATTTAAGATGGGGTTCCTCTTGGTTCCTTAGTGAAAGTCATCCCACGTCTAAGCACTTGTGACCTCAAATACGGATATTGATTTTATCTCATGGCCTCCTTCTGTATCTTACGATGAGAAAACCACCTCAGGTCGCTTTGCAAGCAATATGTTGGAGGAGACAAGTGGGCGAAAACGATCCCCGATGGAGAAGATTCTCCGGTGATTGAGTTATAGAGGGTCAAGAAGGAGAGATCTCAGGACGAAGATTAGCACAAGGATGTGTCCTTCAAGGAAGCATCCTTCAGGATGAGTGCATGTGTGGGAAGCAGGATTCGTGCCCTTGTCAAGCGTGTGTTCGGAATAATTGATCAGTGATTGGAGGTGGAATTTGCGGTCGAAGTCCTCGATGTTTTCGCTAAGGCCGAGTGGTCGTGATAGAGTTGAGTAGATAATTGCCGATGAGACGAAGCCATTACTCAATGATCAATTCACCGATGGTTCCATTATCTCCCTGTCTCTTTCTCTCCATCACTCGACTTCCCCCAGAGACCGAGATCAGAAGCTCGTGGTCAGGAGATTTCAAAGAGACGTCGGCTGTCCCAAGCCTATGACAATGAATCGATTTAAATATCTATAAGATAGAGAAGAAAAAGATGAAGAAGAAAAGGTTTTTATATATATTGCAAAATCCCTAAAGAACATTAGGGGAATAAAAGGGGGTGGGGTAAAAACTTGGTTTCCTACATAAAGAAACTACTTCTTTCATGCGAGAAAATATTCACAAGATTATTTATATTATCTTTTTTTATACTCCTTCTACTCAACCCCAACTCTTTCGATTTTATCTCACCATCCTTTATGGACCCAGCGTAGCTAAGGTTCCCCAACCCCATAGTTCGCAGTGTCCTTTGTGCGAGTCCTGGACAAGAGGGATTGCGGAGCACTTCAAAGAAAATACATTATTTGCATTGATGCGGCCGATGTCCACATTCTTCGTGTTTCGCCTTCCTGCGCCCTGCTTCATGGGATTCCAGATCTTTTCTTCCCTTTCTTCTTCCCTTCATCCTAGTTTGCTCCTCCTAATCCTCGCTCTTCGTTCTTCGTCCTCGCTCCTCTTCAAATATGCGTTCGAGTGATGTTCTGCCCAAGATTAAATGTATAAAAATATGGAAATATTACGAACAATTTTTATAATAGGATAGAAGGATGGAAAAAGCGAAGAGCATATATATTGAGAGTATAAAGACCACCTCGTACAAGTCGCCTTCAAGAATTCCACACCCTCTGAACCGCCCCCTTTATCTCATTCAAAATATCCCACAAACATACAATGGACACGAAGAGATGGGGTTGGGATAAGGTGAGGGCTTTCGTGGACACTGTGATTACTTTGAAGATTAAGTGGATCGGATCGTCTTCGTCTTTACAGGCTCCGTCCTGCGAATCCTTGTCCTGTGAGTATGGCTCGTCCTCAGAAGAGGCGGCTCATGCATAATGGACCGCGTCCGGAGAACGCATTTATTATTTGATTTTAGAATTAGGTTAACGAAAGGCTATAAAAAGGAATTTTCACAAGCTTCTCCGTTGCCCTATAACTTTATCTCGCTTCGTCTATATATGTAAGTATATCTCTCACACTTACACTCTTTCTCTCTCTCTCTCCCTCCTCTCTATACTCCTCTATCATGATCCTCATAAACTCATTCTTTATAAGCTTCTTCATTATGAGGAGGTGAGGTCGATCATGAAGAGGTTGATGGCAGATTGAAGTTTAAATGGAGAAAGGATTCAGAAATGAGGTTGAGGTGAATAGTTGAGGGAACGAATTGAGTAAGAAGGAAACTCATTAGACTCCCATCGGCCCTGAAGCCAAGCAAACATTTGGTGCATTTTTCGGTGGCTGGCGATGAAGAAAAAGAATTTAAGTTCAATAATTCTTACTATTTTTATCTTTCACTCACCATCTTCCACGATGCCCATGAATTTGAATTTTATTTTAAATTTTTTCATTTATCCTTTCTCTCAACTTATCTCTTTCATCTCTCTCTCATTTTCTTTAGCATCTCTTTCTATTCCAAATCTTTATTCCTCTGCTTCGTCAGGTATTCTCTCTTTGTTCACTGGTGTCTGTAGGTCTCTTAATCGTTGCCATCATAGTCTCATTGTTTCTCTCTTCATCTATCTGTCGCACTCTGTCTGTCCACCGATCTATCTCTCTTCCTCACATCCGCTAAAACCCAAGATGATATGTGATTTTGAGTTTAATGCGCGATTTTAATGAGATTTCACAACGTCCTGATACTGTTTATGCGTAGACCTCATGCTTATTGCAAATATCCCCATCTCATTCACACTTCTACTCTATCCCTTCTTATCTTATGTATGTGTATGTAAATATGAATGTGTGTGATGTACGCATAATGAGCCATCATTAAAATCTGTTCATTTCCACGGCGTTGCCACGTGAAGCGAAACAATGAATGGTAACATCTGCCGCTGTCGTTGCTCTGGCGGGAATATTTGCAATTAGAAATCGCATGAAACTCAGTCAATGTCCTGGCATATCCTTGAGGCATACATACACATCCATATAAAGGGAAGGTGTAAAAATTATAGTTGATTTTCGGGAATAATTTTCTCTGTGGTTGGAGTATGAGGAGGAAATCATGAGGTGGGAGGGAGTTGGTGATATGGATTTTGGAAGTAGAGAGAAGGACGAAGAAAAATATGAAGGAGGATGAACAGAATGACATAAAGAGGGAGATAAGACAAGCAAAATAAATAAGGAGAAGGAAGTTTTGGAGAAGGAGTGAATAAATAGAATATGGTGGCGAGCTGTTGCTGATCATCTTTAATGACTCGTCCTTAATTTCTTCCCCCGTTCTTCATATTCTTCTTCTGATATTTAAGATAGGAATATTATTTTTACTTATCCCCATCCCTAGCATTCTCTCATGCTTTGCCACTTGTTGCGGGACTGCGGACATTAAAATTTTTCAACAACAAATGACCGCTAGCTAGGCTTAGCTATTAATTAATTCCTGCCCCATTTTCACCCAATCCTGCCACATCCTTGTTTTCCTCCCTTTGACCACTTGACATAGTGAAAATCCGTTAAACACAAGAACTACAAATGTACAAGAACAACAAAACTACAGGAACAACCAAACAACAAGAACAACAAAACTAAACATCAGCAACAACAACCACAGCTGCCACACCGACAACATCGAAACCATTAACAGTGAAAAAAAATAAATATTCCATTAAACATTTGCTTTGAAGACGCCATTTTGTCGACTCCTCATAAACAATGGCCGCCAACTGGAGGCTGGACACGTGCCTTTAATTGCTGGCCGAGCGATTTAATTAATCGTCCGAAAGACCGAACGACCGACATCCGCCCAGCCTCCAGTTGAGGTCGAGGGATCCTGGATCAGGGAGCAAAAGGATGAGAACGAGGACCACACAATAAAATGGCCATTAGTGGAGTAAGCAGTCGGTGGAGGCTCCAGAAATTCCAGACTTTCAGCACTCAGACCTCAGTTCAAGCCGAAGACAAGTCGGACCTCAATCAAAGGAGAATCCTCTTATTCTCTCTCTCTTTCTAGTGCATTCTCTTACCCTGCTCTTATCCTTTTATTCCCTCGTTGTCCTCTTTCCTCCCTCATTATTCTTGACTGAGACGCCCTGAGGCTTTTTATGCCCAATAAGACGAAGATGAAGAAGAATAGTTTCTCGATAGTTGAAAACTTTAAAATTAAACATAAAACGTCCATTAGTTTGAAACACACAAACACATACAAAGTTTCATATAAATTTGAAACGGATATACATTTCAAACACACATACAATTCAAACGCACACATACTTCAAACACACCAACGCTTCAACAACAAATTTACTTTAGACGTACACACAATTCACACTAATTCATTTTACACTCACATTCACTTCACACCAACATCCATTTACTTCGCTCACACATCCTTAGAACTAATACTTTTCTCGTGATCCTTTGGAGCCAACGAGTCCTGGCGAATCCTTGGGAATCTAATTGATTTATTTGCACGAGAATTTCAAAAGTTTCATACAAAATTTTATCTTGGTTCTTGAGTTCAAACCCTGGCTAATATTTGTTTAAGGACACAATTCACACAAACCATGATATATATGTATGTATAAGTGTATAGGAACATTATCGCCATCTTAAAAGTTTCCCCCTTTCTATCGACCACATCTTTTATTGTGGTTTTGGCCGAGTTTCCAGTTCCGGTTGATTTTCGAGACGGTTTATCAGAACGAAAACTAATGAGTTTTCACGCAGAAACAACCAGGAATGTTGAATCAATAATAGAAATTATAACAACAACAAAAATATGCACAACAACAATAACAATAAGAACGACCGTATGACCACCATTATCAACTTTAACAACAACAATAATAGTGGGAAATCGATGACAACAACAATTAGGACACGGTTATTTGCCTGCAGCTGCCGAAGCGTTAATTAAAAGTGTTGCCACATCGAAGCAATTCTCTACTAGATACAGGGAGATGTTGAAAACATGTTTATTTGGTTTGAATGTTAAATTATTTTTTATTTCTAAATTTAATGAAAAAGCAATTTTAACGAAAATAAAAATATTAATGTGGAAAAAATTAAATAAAATTGATAAAACAATTTTAATAAAATTTAAGAAAAAAACTTTTAAATAAATCGGTAATCAAATTTTAAAATCTATTTCATAAAAATTTGAAAAATATTTTTTTTTATAAATTTTTTTCTTCGGACCCTGTGTTGGACAAATATTAAACACAGTTATTGTCGTTATCTCGTGTCCTCGAAATCAGTGCTTCCGGTGTTTTCAAATGCTGTAGTTGTTATAGTTTTTGTATTTGTAGTTCTGATAGCTATTATTGTTGTTACAGGCGGCACTCGAAACACACTCAGCTTCGAAGGTCGTCGTCTCGCTCGAGTGGGAATGTGGGTCAGAAAGCAACACATTTCGTTGTCATCGTATTTGATAAATGTAGTAGTTGTATGTACTAGTTGTTTTTGCATAGTTTTTTCTGTAGTTGTGTGTGTTTCAGTCCTTGCTGTGGGTTCTGATCTATTCTGCTATAATTCTGATTTATTTTTGATTTTGAAAATGAAATTAAATTGCAATTTAATCAATCCCTCATCAATATGTCATACAAAAGAATTCTAAGAAAAAATCTATATTATGAGAAAATAAATTAATAATATTTGTGGGAAAAATATACTTTTTTAAAGAAAGTATTAAAATAGTAATATGCAAATTGCAATAACCATAATAAACTATTGAACTAACAATAATTAAGAAATAACAAGGAAAAAAAAAAATATAAAAATAATATATGGAGGGAAGTAGAATAAAAAAACAATAGAAGGGAGATTTGACAAATGTATGAGAATAAATATTTGAAGAATAATTGTGTAGAAATAATTGATTGAAGGGATTCAAATTTTGATAAAAACAAAAATACTAATATTAATAATAACTATATAGTTATAATAATGTAATAAAAAATTATCACTTTATCTCACGCTATCAATCTCATATATACAGTCTCTCTTCCATTTACACCTATATTTTTCTTTCGAACTTTTTTCGTTTCCTTTCATTCGAATCCTTTGTTCATCGAACTAAATGAAGAAAAAGAGTAAACAAACGTACATTGACGACCCGATCGAAACCTCTCGACCCACATCTGCCTACATGTTCTTCTGCAATGCTCCTTCGAGCGAATCAATTAGCGACAGCGAGTTGAACCACAAAAACAAATGCAGCAACAATAGAAATGAAAAAAAAAAACACCACAACAAAAATTAGAAACAAACGAAATACAACAAGAATTATAAGAACAAAAAATACTACACAAAATTCAACAACAATTGGAAAAACAACAGCCACACCAACAACAATTAGAAAAACCACAGCTACTACAACAACAACTACAAAACCAATTACAACAACAAGTAAAAACAACAACGCCATCAACTACAACAACAGCACCTCCAAAGCTCAGCACAAAAACAATGAACAAAGAATTTCCACTTGTTACGTTTGCCATGTGACACACGATTGTTTTCTTTCTCTCCTTCTCTCTCCATTTCCTTCTCTCTCTCTTTGTATCCCTCTCTCTCTCTTCCATTTTTCCTCTGCTGCACGAAAAAGGGATCCGAGACAAACGCAATTATTGCCTCCCGGTCATGCATGTCCACGTAGCAGTTTTGTCCGCGTTGTCCTGGCCATGTCCTTGTCAACCACAGCTGCCAATTTGCGGTGAGCCGTGCTTTGTTACCCACAAACAGAGGGCAAGCGAGGTGGGTCGCGATGGAGAGATAGAGAGAGGTAGAGGCAGAGAAAAGTAAAGAAACTGAGAAGGATATCGAAATCGATATATAGAAGAACAAGCGTAGGGAGTTGGACGAAGAGAGATCGATATAGAGACAGGTGTAGGGGGAAGAAAGATAGAGAAAGAGAGGTGGAAATAGTAAAACAGAGAGAGAGAGAGACATAGAGGTGAATGAAAGATAGGTTGTGATAGTGAATGAGAAGGGGACAGGAGGAAATTTGTTTTTGTTGCGAATGTGGGTCTCTGTGTCGTATGGCGATGACATTTTCGCGAATATCGTGCGCACTTTTTTTCCTCTTCTCCTTTCAGCGATGATTTTTCAATTTTGTAGCGAAAGGTTTTTGAAAACTACTCTACAAAACCCCTTTCGCTTACTTGTTATTTTCATTTATGTATTGTTTTATAATTCCTACATTGTTTATTGAAAATTGTATTGAAACATTTATTGAAAATTAAATTATACAGAGGAATATTTCTGACAAATATAGAAAGTCCTGAGTTTACTTTGATTGACTAGTTTTTGATCACAAAACGTCTAGCACAGAGAAGTAGAACGAAAGTTCTACTATTGCACTCTCTAGTTGTAGTATTACGAGGACGGGTATAGACGCATAAACGCAGTCTTACCTGGACCGTAATACACAACAAAAGACTGAAGAGAAGCTCAATCCCTTCTTCTATCAGGAAGACACTCTTCGCCAGCCACTGCAACAATCTCTTTTTACAATTGGCGCCCAACGAAAAACCCACACATCTTTCAACATTAAAGAAAATTGTTCGCTGTGCAGCTCGACGTTATTTTGAACTTCCCAATTCTTCAAAATGCGAAGAAGCCCAAGAAACCCGAAGAATTTAAATACATCGCAGGAGCAAGTTCAGCACAATTCCAGTGAAACAAGTGCTCCTATGAATGTAAATATTACTGAAAGCCAGTTTCAAGATTTAGTAGGTAGGATGAATCTTCATCAGCAAAAACGGTCAACATTTAGCACCTGCAGTGCTCGATTCAACGGTGGTCGGAATGTGACGCAAGTTGAAGATTTTATTGCAACTATAAAAGTTTATAAAGATGCAGAAAACATATCTGATGCACTTGCATTAACAAGTTTACCTCTATTATTGGAAGGATATGCTTCATCATGGTGGCAAGGTGTTAAGCATGAAGCAAATTCCTTTTCTGAAGCAGTAGAACTTTTGAGGAAAGCTTTTGCTCCACCTAAGCCAGACTGGCGAATTTTCTCCGAAATTTTTAACGATAAACAAAATATATCTGAAACAACAGATTATTTTGTATGCAAAAAGCGAAGACTTTTTTCTCAACTATCTGAAAAATTGTCTGAAAAAACAATGCTGAATATAATTTTTTCACAATTAACTTTGAGTGTTCGTGAAAATATTCCTAGAGAAAGTATTAATTCTTTTCATGAGTTACTATTTAAAGCTAGAGATGTTGAATTATTGGCTAAAGAAAAAGCTGAACTTCATAAAAATCCAATAACCAGAAATTATTATAATTCTGAAAAAGAAATAATTCGATGCAGTTTCTGTAGAAAAAAAAATCACTCAATAGAAGATTGTTACAAGAAACGGGATGCTGATAAGAAAAATCAACACAAAGTTTCTGAAATTAATGTAAGCTGTTACGGTTGCGGTGCATCTGGTTACTACCGAACAAATTGTCCAAATTGCAATAGCAACAAAAATGTTTTAAATAATCCAGAAAAACTTGATTTAAACTCTCTTCATACCACAGTCATTGGTCATAATGTACCAACTGTTGATATAAATATAAACGGATTAAAAGGAGAAGCATATTTTGACACAGCAGCAAGAACTAGTGTTGCTGGTTATTATTTATACCAAAAATTAAAAAACAGAAATCTACACTTTGAAAAGGTACGTGCAGAAATTATATTAGCAGATGGAATTCCAAGACAAGAAATGGTGTATTCTACAATTGCTGATATTATTATTGGAAAAAGGTTTAAACGAATTCGATTTATTTGTTTACCCAATGCTAAAAATAATCGCACTTTACTTGGCATCGATTTTTTGGAACAATGCGGAATTGTACTTGATTTATCACAAAGAATTTGGTATTTTGGAGACAATCCCAATCAAAAATTTGATTTTAAAATGCAACAATGCACTGTTATTAATTCTATAGATTTAACTCAACAAAATCTCTTCAAAATGAATCCAAAAATTGAAAAGCAAGAAAGGATTAATGATTTTTTGACATGGTTCGAAAAATCAAATTCATCAAATTTTGAAGGTGATAGAACCCCTACACAAACAACTGAGTTTGAAAATGATTATTCACCAACAACAATCAATAATATTTTTAAAGATTCTTTACCATGTAATCATGAAATTCCAATAGAATCAAATTTATTTCCACCTATTAAAAAATGTAAATTTAATGATTCTAATAAAACGGACTTAGCATTTTATCCAATAGTATTACATTCATTTGATATTAAATTACGTGAAAACGAAGCACCTCATTTAAATTCAAAAGACAGAAGAATTTTAGAAGACCTCCTCACGAAAGAGAAAAGCATTTTTGAAGATATATCAATTCCAGTACCACATATTGAACATTTTATAAATACTGGATCTCATGAGCCTATTTCAACAAATCCTTACAGATTATCTCCTAAAATGAAAGAAAAATTAAAAGGTGAAATTGAGGGTATGCTTAAAAAGGGAATCATAGAAGAAAAGGAATCACCATGGGCATTTCCGGTGGTTTTAATTCCCAAGAAGGATGGTAATATAAGATTATGTGTTGACTATCGTCGATTGAATGCGATTACAATAACAGATACTTATCCACTTCCTCGCATGGATGATTTACTTCACGCGGCAAAAACAACGCCATATATGTCTACAATGGATTTAAAAGCAGGTTATTGGCAAATTAAGCTTGCAGAAATAGACAAATTGAAAACTGCATTTACAACGCCATTTGGAATATATGTTTTTAACAGGATGCCATTTGGATTAAAAAATGCTCCTGCAACTTTTCAACGATTAATCGATAAGTTTCGCATTGGATTACCAGATATATTAATTTTAGCATATTTGGATGATATAATAATTTGTTCTAAAGATTTCAAATCACATATTATTGATCTAAAGAAAACATTACATCGTTTAAAAGAATTCGGGTTTCACCTTAACAGAGAAAAATGTTTTTTCTGTCGTCCAGAAGTCAAATATTTGGGTCTTGTACTTACAACAGAAGGTATAAAAATAGATCCAGACAAAACGGCTGCCATTTTAAAACGTCCAAATCCACAAAATACAAAGCAATTATTATCATTTTTACAAACGTGTTCATGGTATAGACGTTTTATTCCAAATTTTGCAGAAATTGCAAAACCTTTATCAAATCTTACAAAGAAAAATATTAAATGGAAATGGTCAAATGAAGAACAATTATCTTTTGATCGTCTTAAACAATGTTTGATTTCACCACCTATTCTTCAACAAGTAAATGAAGATCAACCATTTTTCTTAAAAACTGATGCAAGTAATTATGCTATCGGAGCAGTTTTACTCCAAGGGGAGAAGGATAATGAACATCCAATCGAATATGCAAGTCGCCTTTTACTTCCTGCTGAGAGAAACTATTCGACAACAGAACGGGAAGCATTAGCCGTAGTATGGGCTGTACAGAAATATCGCGGTTATATCGAGGGTTCTGAAGTATCAGTTTTAACTGATCATCAACCACTAAAATGGTTATTTAGTTTAAAGAGTCCTACAGGACGTTTGGCAAGATGGGCTCTGCAATTACAGATGTACAATTTACATTTTGGGTATACACCAGGCAAACAAAATATTATTGCAGATATGCTTTCTCGACCACCATACGAATTAGCAGATCATAATAACAATAATTGTGAATGTTTAGCAATTGATATTGATTTTCCTCGCGAGGGAGCAGAGGATTTCAGAAAAATGCAATTAGAAGACCCTGAAATTACAAAAATTATTAAGTCTTTTGAAAATAATGATGAGAATGTAATGAAACATATAAATCGAGGATTTATTATGGTAGATGGAGTTTTATACAGATTTTGTTCAGAAGAAGATTCTGAAAATGGACAACTTGTAATTCCAAAAGAGATGCGAAGTTTAATATTATTTAAATATCATGATGATCCAACTGCTGGTCATTATGGAATTGATAGAACCATTAGTCGGATTAAGGCACATTATTATTGGCCAGGAATGCGAAACGACATTACAAAACATGTTAAATTATGTGTAGAATGCAAGAAATATAAACCAACAAATATGAAACCTATTGGTTTATTTCAAACAGTTTCCAGTAATAAACGTTTTGAAATTATTGCAGTTGATTTATTTGGTCCATTACCTCGTACAAAAAACGGTAATCAATGGATATTGGTAGTAGAAGATTTGTGTAGTCGTTGGATTGAACTATTTGCAATGAAAGAAAGTACTGCAGAGAACTGTGCTTTAATTTTATTAAATGAAATTATTTTAAGATATGGTGTACCAAGAAGAATGCACACTGATAATGGTTGCCAATTTATATCGTCAATTATGCAGAAGTTGACGTTTTGTTTAGGGATTGATCAAACATTTTCTCCAGTTTATCATCCACAATCAAACCCAGTAGAAAAAAAAAATAGAGATTTAAAATTGCAACTTTCAATAAGTGTCAGTCGAGATCACACGAAATGGGATCTACAATTATCTACAATAAGATTTGCAATGAATAGTTCAAAATGTGCGAGCACTGGTTATTCGGCAGCATATCTTACATTTGGGCGAGAGTTAAGAACACCTACAGAAGTTCATCATGACTTGAGAACCATCGTAAAAGCAGAAAATTTTATACCACAAATAACACCGCATTTATTACGACTTGCAGATTCACTGTTATTGGCAAAAGACGCTGAGGAGAAAATGCAAAATAAAAATAAAATATATACAAATTCAAAAAGAAGACCACAATCAATCATTAACATTGGAGATCGAGTATTAGTATCAACACATATCTTGAGCAAAGGAAAACAAGGTATTACATCAAAGTTCGTTCCTCGCCGAGATGGACCTTATATTGTCATTGGAAAGAAAGGATCATCTTGTTATACTATTGCATCTGAGGATAGACCAGAAGTTCCATTAGCAACATATCATACATCAGCTCTTACTATATATAAAGGTGAAGAAGTGATACCAATTTATCCCATTAAACGTCGAGGACGACCAGAAGTAAATTAAATTTAACATTAAATTAAGATGAATGATTCGTCAAACCATTGAAGATATAAAAAATAACGAAATGCTGTCACATCATCGGGACGATTTCAGTGACAGAGGGGGAGGTGTTGTTGCAGTTAACATTAATACGAATTTTTAATTTCTGTCACATCATCGGGTCGATTTCAGTGACAGAGGGGGAGACTGTAGCGAAAGGTTTTTGAAAACTACTCTACAAAACCCCTTTCGCTTACTTGTTATTTTCATTTATGTATTGTTTTATAATTCCTACATTGTTTATTGAAAATTGTATTGAAACATTTATTGAAAATTAAATTATACAGAGGAATATTTCTGACAAATATAGAAAGTCCCTGAGTTTACTTTGATTGACTAGTTTTTGATCACAAAACGTCTAGCACAGAGAAGTAGAACGAAAGTTCTACTATTGCACTCTCTAGTTGTAGTATTACGAGGACGGGTATAGACGCATAAACGCAGTCTTACCTGGACCGTAATACACAACAAAAGACTGAAGAGAAGCTCAATCCCTTCTTCTATCAGGAAGACACTCTTCGCCAGCCACTGCAACAATCTCTTTTTACAATTTTCATTCCAACCACACGACGCCGAAGGTATTTTTTGTCATTCACCGTTCATCCATCCAACCATCGATGCATCCTTTGTTTCACTCAGTCGACTCTCGTCCTCTTTATCACGGAGTTTCTTTCATTCTCACTCTTTGTGTTGGTTTTCCTTAAATTCCCAATCAGGATAGAGGAAGAGCAAAAATGATAAAATCAACAGAAAAACTTGATATACAAAATCTCTCTAAAGTCAAATATTTTCAGTGCGTTTATTTTCTAGCTTTTCTGCTTTTTCTCTTTCGCCCTCTCTCTGTCTCTTCTCACTTTATCTCATTCTATATATCTCTGATTATTTCCATATATTTTTCTCTTCATTTTCGCTGGGGAAATCAAAGTTTTCGCCGAGAATTTGCTCGATTTCCATCTTCAGAACTTCTGCACTTTCTCATACTAATTTTTGTTTTCACGCGATTTTTTCATTCCATTCCTTTTGGAATTTCTCTGTTCATTGCGAGCCAGTTTCATGTCTTGCGGCCAAAAATGAGGCTCGGATTTTGCTCATCCTCTGCTATTGGTCTCTGGTATCCCGAACTAATTAAAGCTGCTGCCGTCCGTTTTATTGCTGCGCCTTCTGCAACTTCCCCTGACTCGAACTTTTGCTCTTTTTTTTATTCTATTTCTCTCCTTCATCATCTTTCTCTCCTTCAAACTCTATCTCTCCTCCATCCTATTCCTCTCCTGCATCTTCTTCCTTTCCCTCTACCTCTTTCTTGTTGTCTTCCTCTTCGCCCGTCTTCCTCTAACTTCTTCTCTTTTCATCTTCTTCATCGTCTTCTGGTTCCTCGATTCGGAAAATTATGAAAACATTGCGGAAAATTCGGCGAGAATTCGCAGCAGCAGGAAGAGAGAGTGAGAGTGAAGGAAGTGTGAGTGAAAGAGTAGGAGGAAGAGTGAGTGAATGCAATAGCGAGAGGTGCCGGAAATTTATTGCGATCGGACATGGAAATCATATTTTAGTCGTAGAGAAGAGGCTAATTCCACACATACATACACACAGAAATAGCCATACACACATACACAGAAATAATAACCCACCGACACACATACATACAGCGGCAAACATTGGTTTTTTGGCGCACGTGGAAAACAAATAAAAAAACGCGCTCTCACGCAAATAAATTGACTCTTACGTGTGAGTGTGGGAGACTGGGTTCGAGGGAGAGTGAAGTGTGAGAGAATGCTTTTGGGTGTGTGAGTATCAGTGTGTTATGCATACTTCCTATGTGTATGAGTATATTGTATGAGTGTGTGAGTTAGTGGGAAATTACTTACGTAGCTAATCAAAATCCTATTCCTTTGAGAATTATTTCCCAAATTCACACATACACCACGCACTCACTCACATGGTAATGTGTGTACGTGTATTGGTTTCACGCGAGGCAAACGATTCTGATTTCCATCCGAAATGGATATGAAATATTTTACTAAAGTTATGTTTCCCTCTCCTATCCTTTGATATATTTGTTTCCTTTCGTTTTTCCGTTCATCTACTTTCCCTTTCTTTTGCATTCGTTTCTTTCTTTCCCTTCTTGGTCTCACTCCAGTTGAATATTTATTTCATTTGCTTTCTGGCGAGAAAAGAGAGTGAAATGAAAAATGCTTAAATATTTATTTATTATAAAACGCGGAGCGATTTTTACGTGCTTCTTCTTGAGGCGTCAAATCAAAGTTGCACACGCCTCGGATTTTGAATCGTACTCGAATTTTACTTGAGTCGTAATTGAATTGCTTTTGGTGAGGACGATGGCAGGAGGATGGAACAAACTTGAATTAATTTGAATAAGAAATTAATTTAGAAAAGTAAAGTAAATTAAACTTATAAGTAGATAATATTTTAAGTAAATTAAATATACAAAGGAAATAAAAATTACAAAATAATATAATTTTTTATATATAATATAATAATCACATAATTCAAATCCACAGAATCAACAATGATTATAAAATTTCGAATTATTTGGAAAATCTTTTACGACGGAAAAAATTATATATTGAAGTTTGAAAAACCCCCCTAGTATTCTTACGGAACTCTATTTAATTCCCATTCTCAGGCTCTGAATAAAAATGCCTTATAGAAAGTTATCCCTAATAAGGTTCCCAACGACCTTCGGCAAGAGCAAGTGAAAATTCATCCCAAAATTATCTTCTCCCCAGGAAAAGTTCTCCGGCAAGAAAGTTTTGATGAAATGATAACCTTTAAATTGACGGCAAACCTCATCCGGATTCCTCTTCACACGTCGACCACGGAGAGAACAAAAGTAAGAAATTCCCTCGAATTACGGGATCAGAAATTAGGAAACTTTTTCCGGATACAAAAAGGGAAGCAAACAAAAAATATATAGACACCAAAAAATAATACAAAACTCCAAACACTCCCGAAACTCCAGTAAAAAGAAAAAAAAATAAACTTTCCGGTTGATGGAATTCGTTCGCTCGTTGCCAGGATTTCGGATTGTTTACAACTTTGAGAATGAAGTGTGCGAATTCGCAATGGAAATTGTCGAGCGATGCCGATAAGCAACAAAAACAACAATAGCAACAATAACACACCATTGCCATCAACAACTACATCATCAACATCATCAGCAGCAAAAACCATTGCAATGAAGTGTAAAAAATGAAGAGGGAACAAAGAGGAAAACAAAAAACAACCTCGAAGGACTCTCTCAGATACCTGAGAAACATTGCAAATGCATGAGAAAATTCAGACAACACAACAGACAGTGGGCGATACAGCAATAGATGAAGGGAGAGAGGTAGAGAGAGTGAGCAACAGACGTTCGGAAAAGAGTAAGGAAAAAAAATTGAGAAACCAGTGACGACCGTGGGGAGAAAACCGATCTTGTAAGTTGCAACAAATGCAAATTCGATGATATACAAAGGCAGATAACAAGATACATACATCTATGCAGATAGATACATATCTAAAAGTGGAGATATATGTAGAAGATCTACAGTTTAAAGAGATATATGGAGTTTGAAAAGAACACGACTAAAGTGATTCCACGGTGGCTGATGAAGAGTCTCCTTGGCATTATCTACCAGTGCCAAGAGCAAAAACAATAATAACAATACCACCAGTAAATACAGCAACAATACTAGATACAACAACATTACATACAAAAATACTTGATACAACAACACTATCATCAACAAATGCACTATAAACAATAACAACAATATCAAAGATATAAAAAAATACATTTATCAAACACTATTGCTGAGAAATTCTTCAAGAGAAAAATGAAAGACAGAGAATATAGAAAACATAAGAAAGGCATGGAGAGGGAAAGAGATATGGTCAGAGAGAGAGTGAGAGAGAGGGAGAGGAAGAGAAAGAAAACGTCCTTTCGCTTGAGCAACTTCACTTCAGCTACAGTATCTGCATCTCAGCGACTGTCGAGAAGCGAAGCAAAATTCACGGATTTCGATGCAGAACTTTTTTGTCCCGACGGATGGAGGTGGTGAAGAAGAGGGGAGGTGGATGAAGGGGAGTGTGGGAGGTGGAGGCGTGGCTGATGGTGGCCACAGTGGATACCAGAGAGTGTATGAGCAATTTTGAATCGCATGTCATATTTGTATCTCTCCGAATAGAAGACTTATTCGCACAGATACATCGGACAGTGGAGATGGAAAATAAGACGAACAAGAGCAAGAAGAAGAATGAACAGTTGAGGAAAGTAGGCAGAAAGAGAAACAGCGAGAGTGGGAGAAAGACGTAAGTAGTGGAGGAAAAGAGAGGAAGTGAAAAGTGAATTCTACATTCGCCTTGGTGTCTGAATTTCTGTCTCTCTATCTTTCCGTATTTTGAGCTGTCTCTTTTTCCTACTACTGTCTCTCTTTCTCTCTCCAACTGTCTCCCTTTCCTTCTCAAACCATCTCCCTTTCTCACTCCATCTGTCGTGCACGATGCTGTAAGCAAAACTGTCAGCTGTGGAAGAAACAAAACAAAGGGAAGGATGGAGGGAAGGACAAGGATGTAGACGAAGAGAAGGACGAATGGGAGGGCAAAGAAAAAGACGAAGACAGAAGTAGCAATGACAGTACTGTTAGTGCGAGAGAAAACACGCCAGAAAGAAAAGAGATAGTAGATCTAGAAGTTGCATCCAGTTGAACGCAACAATCTCTGACAGCATTTTTCACTTTTGTGTTTTGAATTTTGAATGTCTTGTGGATTTTTCTACCGTTCAGAAGAAAACCCCATGCCATGGACTATCGCTCTCTCTCTCATTTACCTCCCACTATCGGACTCATTCTACTTCTCTCCCTCTCACCCTTCATCTCCATAAACACCGTTGTTCGCTTGATGTCCGTCCGTCAATGCGTTTTTTCTGTCCGTCTCTCTTTGTTCATGGCCCTCTCTCATTCTCTGCCTGTCTATCCACCTGTCTCTCCCGCTGTCTGTTGGTTTCTTTTTGCCTTAGGAATATTTGTTTATTCATGCGAAAAATTTGCGCTCCAAGGATCCGCTCAATATTTCATCCTCATCCCGTTGGGAGATGACTACGAGGAGTCGGCGGTAAATTAGGCTGGGGACTCGGAGACCCGTCACCTGGACGGATGAGGGAGGGGAACAGTGGATAGAAGGAGGGTAAGATAGAAAGAGAGAGAGAGAAATAGGCGACGGTTGTCATGCATCGGGTTGCGACAAATTGTCATTCGGACTGAGTTTGTGGAGAGGAGAAAGAGGAGGAAAATAATTTTTTCGACTATCCCTAGACGAAACCAGAGTCAAAATCACGGACAAATTAGAAAAATCTAGTTGGAGGAAGAGGAGAAGCATTGAATGGAAGAAAATAAGGAAAACGATTTCCCTCTTCCTTTATCATCGGCACTTCAACTCCCTCTCCGCTCCATCCAACCACCAGGCGTCGACGCACCACTCGGTGTAATAAATCACATTAATCTCATTCAAGTGGGACACCATGGGGTGGGACTCGCTAATTATCAGCATGAACCACTTTCTCCGGTCCTCCTTACCCAACCAACATCCCCCTCAATATCACTATCACTGTCTTCTATTTGTAAGCTTAAGAACGACAACATTTGTAATCGCAGCAATAACTAGCGAACTATGTAGAGAGAACGTCTCTCTTTCACTCCTTCTTCCGCTTGTTCTCGTCCTTTCTTATTTTTCCATCACTTCAGTACTCTTGTTAGCGGAAGTGACTCTTTGGATTTCGTCTTCCGGTTCCGGTCTTTGGATGGTGTCATATGTGGTTCTTGGCCTAATTGTGAGTTGATGCTATTGTTGTTTTTTGGTTTTGTTCTAGATCATAATATTTTTGTTGTTCTTGTTAATTTTATTCTTCTAATTTTGTGCTTGGTTATTTTGTTCCTCTTTTTTCAGTTTTTGTAAGTTTTGTTTTTTCTATTTACTTTTTTTTTATTTCTTCTTGTTCTTCTTCTCTCTCTTTTACTAATTTTGTTATTCTTATTTTTTGTTTTTTTAATTTAGCATTTTTTTTTATTAATTTCGGTGTTATTCTAGTTTTTAATTTTTTTGTTCATATTCTAGTTCTTATTTTTATTATATATCCCCATCATACTTATGAACCCAGCTTTTCATGCAACGTCGCGTGCGGGTCAATTTTAATTGGAGAACATTTTCAGTAACTACATAAAGTGGGCCATGAGAAGAAGTCATCACATGGTATTCCATGAGTGAAATTAAATGATTTCTTAACTTATTGTCATTCTTTCTATCTCCCTCCCCTTCTCGTATTCTTTTCCAAAGATATCTTCCTCTTTTTTCTTTGGCTAATTTCGATATCCTTGAAGAGATCAAGTCTTAATGAAACCCATCACAAGAATCAAGAGAAGATTTAAGTGAAAGAATGAGGGCAAATGGATGAAGTCTCAGAAGAGAAAATAAGAGGGTGAGAGAGAACAAAATAAAAAAATGAAAATTTACAAGAGCCGTGTTGTTCCGGAGAAATAATGAAATGTGTTTTAATTAAATTTGACAATTAATTCGAACGGATGCGCGCATGTTTGGCTCTGATTACGGGCGAACCGTTGAGGATGAGTTCATTTGAGCTGTGATGAAGGGATATGATAGACAACTGGGTGACTGGATTTACAGAAGCGTGGACAGAAAGATAAACGGATGGAAAGACGGACGGATGGACAGTTAAACGTATGGATCGACGGTAGGTTGGATGAATATGGACACGAGTAGGACGGATGCCAATAAATGATAACGTAGATAATATTAACAACAATAACAAGAGCAATATCCGTCAGAAACAACAACTATATCCGCCAGAAAAAACAAAAACAACTTTATTAACTACAACAATAAAAATTACAACAACCACGTTTCATTGCGAAAGGAAACTCAACCGGATTTTCATCAACAGACGATGTTTAAATGCACGATGATGTTGATGCGAGAAGCCATTAAAAACCAATTTATCATAATTTATTCAATTAAAACAAGAACAACAAAAACAATTGCAATAACAAAAACAACAATAACAATATGAATAATAATAAAAATAATAACAACAACTATAATAAGAACAAAAACAGCAATTACATTAACAACAACAATAATAATACCTTTAAATACAACAAAAGGAAACTTCGCGACCTGAGTTTTAAAAAACATCATAATAAATTAGCACATGACACTCGAGTCTTACGTCAACAGCCACACTTGACGACCATCTGTCAATGAGATCGGCGATGTGGACCCCGCGCCCTCGATTGTCCACCCCCGGACCATCGAAATGTCAGGCCACTCGACGTCCATCAGGCTCGTGTCCATCGGATGCCGAAAATCAGCATAATCCTTTGCAATTTCCTCACCTCTTCATCTGTGTGTCTCTTTTTTCACTTTTCTCTCTCTTTCACTTATTTCCGACCTTTCCTTCCGTCCGCCATATTTAAAACTCTTTCAGACACTTGCATGTTTGGTCATAAATTGAATAATTGCCGCGTCGGGATCGTGCGTTGCCAATAAATCCCACACGCATTGCCAACCATTCGAGAAGCAGCGGCTGGAGGCTGTTGAGAGAGAGAGACCGAACGACTAGGCGAGAGAGAAAGATATAGCCAACGCACAGCATCAATAGCGTCAACAATGACGACATCAACATCGACAACAATGGCGACAACAATGGCGGTGGAAACGGTGGTGGAAACAATGGTAATAACAATGGTGTCTGGGTTATCGGGAGGAAGGAGGGAAAAGAACAGATGGAGGAGATTGATAGAGAGAAATTGAGTGGAGAAGGGAATGAGCAGAAAGGTGAATAGGATAATTGCGAGGAGAGTATTTTTCAAGTAGGACTCAAAAGAATGATTAAAAAGTGAGGATGATAAAGAATAATGGAAAAAATAAAAATAAATGCAATAAAAGATGAAAAATATGAAACGAAAATATAAAAATAATCAAAAATTGAATTTATTAAAATCGAATATAAAAAACGAACATTTTAAAAATTAAAATGGAAAAATAAAGAAAGTATCATGAACCGAGAAGCATGGTAAGTAGAGAACGAAAAACGAATAATATTTATAT